>JAUCBJ010008096.1:0-24448 GCA_032718475.1 Nemertoderma westbladi
AATTAAATGAACGGGACAAGGGCCACCTTTACTATCATAAAGAATGAGATGATTTACATTAGGGCCACAAATATACATCTTTTACAGTGGCCTTTTGCATCCAAATTGATCTTACCAATAAACTGAGATGAAAAAGGGCCAGAATGAAATACAATGAGCTTAACAGCATTAGGGTAGGGCCATACTGTAGCGCCATGGAGATATTTATGGACAAGGCTCTTTAGAGCTAGAACATAGTAACGAATAACGACCATAAGAACTATAAAAGTCCGTCTAGGCATAGAATTTATAATTATGCAATTCTCCTTGTTCACTCCTACCAAATTTCAGATGGAATCTGATGGTTGGTTCTATAATTACACAGCTACTTCTACGATTCTGTCAATTCGCCCGCCTAGCGGCAGACAGGGGAACTTTAAAGTCTGTCTGTGTGTATAATTTCTACTTAAGCAACGGCGATAACTGCCCGATGAAGACATGGGAACTTGAAAGTCTAACCGTACAGTACATAAAATATGTTCAAACAAAAATAATGTTTATTAAAATCTACATTATTTTAGTTTTAGGTTAACTGAGGTAAATATTACATTGCAAGTCTTACAAATCATGTTACTATTCATGTCATTTTTTGAGAAAGTTTGACTGGCCCATTTGATTCAAAATTGATTTATTAAATTAAATGAACGGGACAAGGGCCACCTTTACTATCATAAAGAATGAGATGATTTACATTAGGGCCACAAATATACATCTTTTACAGTGGCCTTTTGCATCCAAATTGATCTTACCAATAAACTGAGCTGAAAAAGGGCCAGAATGAAATACAATGAGCTTAACAGCATTAGGGTAGGGCCATACTGTAGCGCCATGGAGATATTTATGGACAAGGCTCTTTAGAGCTAGAACATAGTAACGAATAACGACCATAAGAACTATAAAAGTCCGTCTAGGCATAGAATTTATAATTATGCAATTCTCCTTGTTCACTCCTACCAAATTTCAGATGGAATCTGATGGTTGGTTCTATAATTACACAGCTACTTCTAAGTTTCTGTCAATTCGCCTCCCTAGCGGCAGACAGGTGAACTTTAAAGTCTGTCTGTGTGTATAATTTCTACTTAAGCAACGGCGATAACTGCCCGTTGAAGACATGGAAACTTGAAAGTCTAACCGTACAGTACATAAAATATGTTCAAACAAAAATAATGTTTATTAAAATCTACATTATTTTAGTTTTAGGTTAACTGAGGTAAATATTACATTGCAAGTCTTACAAATCATGTTACTATTCATGTCATTTTTTGAGAAAGTTTCACTGGCCCATTTGATTCAAAATTGATTTAATAAATTAAATGAACGGGAAAAGGGCCACCTTTACAATCATAAAGAATGAGATGATTTACATTAGGGCCACAAATATACATCTTTTACAGTGGCCTTTTGCATCCAAATTGATCTTACCAATAAACTGAGATGAAAAAGGGCCAGAATGAAATACAATGAGCTTAACAGCATTAGGGTAGGGCCATACTGTAGCGCCATGGAGATATTTATGGACAAGGCTCTTTAGAGCTAGAACATAGTAACGAATAACGACCATAAGAACTATAAAAGTCCGTCTAGGCATAGAATTTATAATTATGCAATTCTCCTTGTTCACTCCTACCAAATTTCAGATGGAATCTGATGGTTGGTTCTATAATTACACAGCTACTTCTACGATTCTGTCAATTCGCCCGCCTAGCGGCAGACAGGGGAACTTTAAAGTCTGTCTGTGTGTATAATTTATACTTAAGCAACGGCGATAACTGCCCGATGAAGACATGGGAACTTGAAAGTCTAACCGTACAGTACATAAAATATGTTCAAACAAAAATAATGTTTATTAAAATCTACATTATTTTAGTTTTAGGTTAACTGAGGTAAATATTACATTGCAAGTCTTACAAATCATGTTACTATTCATGTCATTTTTTGAGAAAGTTTGACTGGCCCATTTGATTCAAAATTGATTTAATAAATTAAATGAACGGGAAAAGGGCCACCTTTACTATCATAAAGAATGAGATGATTTACATTAAGGCCACAAATATACATCTTTTACAGTAGCCTTTTGCATCCAAATTGATCTTACCAATAAACTGAGATGAAAAAGGGCCAGAATGAAATACAATGAGCTTAACAGCATTAGGGTAGGGCCATACTGTAGCGCCATGGAGATATTTATGGACAAGGCTCTTTAGAGCTAGAACATAGTAACGAATAATGACCATAAGAACTATAAAAGTCCGTCTAGGCATAGAATTTATAATTATGCAATTCTCCTTGTTCACTCCTACCAAATTTCAGATGGAATCTGATGGTTGGTTCTATAATTACACAGCTACTTCTACGATTCTGTCAATACGCCCCCCTAGCGGCAGACAGGGGAACTTTAAAGTCTGTCTGAATTTAGAATTTCTAAATAAGCAATGCTTGTAGGTGTAGGTCACTCTTACCAAATTTCAAGAAAATATATCAACCATACATAAAATTATGTTCAAACAAAAATAATGCTTATTATTTTTACTTTTATTATTTTAGTTTGGTTAACTGTGGTAATTACATTGCAAGTCTTACAATTCATGTTACTATTCATGTCATTTTTTGAGAAAGTTTGACTGGCCCATTTGCATCCAAATTGATCTTACAAATAAACTGAACTGTAAGAATGAAGAGAAATAAGATAGGGCCATTGAGTTATATAGGTACACTATACCTACATATCTCACTTTATAGATATATAAGTTGGCCCTTTCGCTCGTTTTTTCATCTTTATGTATGTATATTAAAATGGTATATGTAGGAACATATATACACGAGATATGTAGATATACTAATGGCCCTTTTTACTTCCATTCAGTGTTATATAGGTACATAATACCCTTCATTTCAAAGATACATATCTATGGCCCTTTAGGCCGAACGTACATATATATATATATATATATATTCGCAGGTTAACAAAGTCGTTTCCCATGAATTGGCGCACCAATGGTTTGGTAACCTAGTAACACCTCAATGGTGGAGTGATCTGTGGTTAAATGAAGGTTTTGCCCAGTTCCTTCAGTACAAAGGAATCAACAAGACAGAACCAGACTGGAACATATATACTTTTTTTTACGACTTCGAAATTAGTAGAGTTTTGGAACTAGATTCTTTATTGTCTTCGCATCCCATTCGACAACAAGATGATAATGCTGGACACGAATCTGAAATGTTTGACTATATCGCCTACAAGAAAGGAGCCGGTATTATAATAATGCTTGAAAACTTTCTCGGGGATTCCACATTTTGGAAAGGCTTAAAGCAGTACATTGTAAAGTACCAGTATGGTAATGCAGTACAGGATGATCTGTGGGTATATCTTGATAAAGCTAGACTTGAGGATGGTAAGGTCAAAATCCCAGAAGTGATGGCAGTTATGGGAGGGTGGACCAAACAAACCGGTTATCCACTTATTACAATTGGAAGTAAAAATTCCCAATTAGTTGCATCTCAAAAGCGTTTTGTACTGAAAAGTGATGCGAAATTGAGTGATAACTCTCAGTGGTATATTCCTATTGTTGCCAGTATTACCGGTGAATCAATGCCAACAGAAATATGGCTGAACCCGAATGAAGAGGTTGTGCTCATTGACAAAGATTTAGACAAGTTCTACATCATCAACCATGATAGATATGGATTTTATCGAGTTAACTACGACCCAGGTAATTGGGATAAGCTTTTGGAGCAGTTCAATAGCGACCACCAGGTCATAGGAACTACTGACCGTGCGGGAATCATTGACGATGTTTTCGAATTAGCTAAAGCAGATGAATTAGAAATACATCTGGCACTAAATTTTACTCAATATTTGAACAAAGAGGATCAATATTTACCCTGGAGTGTCGCCTTAGATAAGCTGATGTATATTTTAAGAATGCTACATAACGATGCAAATACTAAGAAGAAGTTAAGTAATTATCTTGAGAAGAAATTGGAACGAAAATATCATGATTTGAGTTGGAACGAAAGTGATACATCGTTAGATAACGAGTTCTTGCAGTATACTATCTTAACTTCAGCCTGCCAAGTAGGTCTGAGTGAATGCGTTGAAAAAGCGAAAGGGCTGTTTCAAATGATTATTGACGATCCTGATTCCAATGCTGTAGCCCCCAATCTCAAATCAATGGTATTTTGTCAAGGAATTGGAAATGGCAACAACGAAGATTGGACTAAGTTATGGAACATTTATTTATCAGGAGAAAGACCAGCCGATAAGTTATCCATTCTCAGAGGTCTTGCTTGTACCGACAATGTTTGGCGCCTAAGTGAATATCTGGCAACGTCTCTTGATACAAGTAAAGTGAGAGTTCAGGATTTCACTCGTGTTTTCACAGCCATAGCCCAAAATCAGTGGAGTGCGCCGATTATTTGGAATTTCTTTGCTGCAAATTGGAATACCATTGCCGGTCGTTATAACGAAAGTTTGTTCACATTGTCTTCAATTTTGCAAGTATTTCCATTATATTATAACAGTGAATACCAGGCCAAGGAAATGGAGGTATGGATGAAACAGCATGAAGAGGAATTAGGTTCGGGGTCTAACACCATGAAGCAGGTGTTGGAGAACGTATGGATTAATGTTCAGTGGATGGATAGATGGCTGGAACCATTGCGGGAATGGACGAGTTCCCGTAGAGAAGATCTAGTAGACTAACTAAATCAGTTATTAGTTATATATGCTGAGATTCTATAAACTTTTTATAAATAGCCAACTTTCAGCAATATGTTTCTATTATCACAGTATTATTGTTAGAGTCTTATCTGTTATTTAAAATTTTATAGATTCCGTATTATATAGTAACTGATCTAAGGAAGTTACCGCGGAAGTTTTTCTGAACCAACATAGAACTACATTTTATTGTAACCATGAGCGTAGGGGAAACAGTTACACATTTACTGGGGGGGGGGGGGGGGGGGGGGGGGCAATTATCTAAACATTGTCTAATAATGATCTAGCAAATGTCATGGGTGATAGGGAGTTGTGGCAGAGCAATTTTGTCGACAACACAGAACAGCATTCTTAATATACATGTAAAATATATATATGTAATATATATATAATGCAGCTGCAATGCAGCATGCCGATCGTAGCAGTAGTAAAAGTAATGTAATACAAGTGTATAAACATTCAATGTAATTATTATTATTATTATCAGAACAATAGATTTTATTCCCGTTTAAGCTAATTATAATCCTAACTTGAAGTATTGTTTGTATATTGGTAATAATGGTGATAACACAGATAATATTATCAAATACTACCTCATTCCCATTTTAAACATCGCATAGGCCTACATTCCTAGCTGGTGAGTTCATTGAAATTTGACGGAAGAAGATAAATAGTATATAAATGAAATATCCATAGGGGGGTTGACTCTTGACACAATTAAAAAGCATCCCTCCCTAGGGGAAAGTCGACACCAACAGCAGCCCAAATGAAGCTGTAACCTGGGGCTATCGATGTGCCTCCAATCCTAACCCACCACCACCCCACTCCCAACCCACCACCACCCTCCAATCCTAACCCACCACCACCCCACTCCCAACCCACCACCACCCTCCAATCCTAACCCACCACCGCCCCACTCCCAACCCACCACCACCCTCCAATCCTAACCCACCACCACCCTCCAATCCTAACCCACCACCACCCCACTCCCAACCCAACACCACCCTCCAATCCTAACCCACCACCACCCCACTCCCAACGCACCACCACCCTCCAATCCTAACCCACCACCACGCTCCACTCTCAACCCAACACCACACTCCAATCCTAACCCACCACCACCCCACTCCCAACCCACCACCACCCTCCAATCCTAACCCACCACCACCCCACTCCCAACCCACCACCACCCTCCAATCCTAACCCACCACCACCCCACTCCCAACCCACCACCACCCTCCAATCCTAACCCACCACCGCCCCACTCCCAACCCACCACCACCCTCCAATCCTAACCCACCACCACCCTCCAATCCTAACCCACCACCACCCCACTCCCAACCCAACACCACCCTCCAATCCTAACCCACCACCACCCCACTCCCAACGCACCACCACCCTCCAATCCTAACCCACCACCACGCTCCACTCTCAACCCAACACCACACTCCAATCCTAACCCACCACCACCCCACTCCCAACCCACCACCACCCTCCAATCCTAACCCACCACCACCCTCCACTCTCAACCCAACACTGTTATGATATATGAAAATGCAGTTTAGGTATGCAGGTTCTATATATTAGGCTGGATTATACAACACTGTAGTATGATAAGAAAGACACAAGCAGAATGTATTGACATGCAGATATGACAAGTACTGAAGTACGACACAAGTACAATACTGGAGTACCGGTATTGTATATGATTGACAGTTACAATATCAGGGACGACCTAACTAGATATAAGATATAAGTACATGTAAATATTGAATATATGAAATCACATCAACTCCCCTATCGAGATGAAATGATTCTTTTCAGTTAATTACCTTCAGTTCATTGTTCCAGTTATTTACTTTCGGTTTAGAATCGTAAAGCTGTTAATTAAATCCGAAATAGTTTGGAGCTTTCCTTAATCGGGAACTTTGGCGAGTAGGTGGCGAGTTACTGTCATATTCATGCTCGGTGAGGTTGTCATGAAATTTAACTCGTGGGGTGGACGGAGGATTCAGTGTACGAGAATCATCATTGGGCACCTTCCCTCCAGAATCTTGATTGGTAGGATTGATACGGGCGCGTATATGACGGCGGTTGCGCCACAGTGATCTACCAGACAACAGTTTCACAAGGTAGTTTCTTCCTTGTCTTTCTATTACTGTACCATGTTGTGACCATCGTTTTGTAGAATGATTTTGAAACCATACACTTTGGCCAATGGTTAAGGGTGTCAAAGGTCGGCGTAATTCGTTCTTTGTAGCGGTGTTTGTAGATTCGGACTATGATTCATGAGTGTCATCAAGCCATTTAGAGGCAAAGGCTGATATATGACAAGGCACAATGGAACGTAAAGGGCGGCCGAAAATTAATTGTGCTGGTGAGTATCCGGAAGTACGCGGAGTATTGCGAAGTTCTAGTAATCCAAGACGGAAGTTATCACTATGAATGTCACCACCTGTGGTGGCAATCAGGTGTTTCATGGATTTTACAGCTGATTCGGCCAGACCATTGCTGGATGGGAAATGAGGCATGGATTGCACATGGTCAAATTCCCAATTGCTGGCAAAGGCTTTGAATGTTGATGATGTAAATTGGGGTCCTCCATCTGACCTAAATTTAACAGGAATGCCTGTGGCAGTAAAAAAACGCTTTAAAACATTAACAACTTTAGCGGAGTCCGGTTCATGCAAAAATTCTGCTACCTCTGGCCAACCTGAATAACGGTCTACATATATGAGATATGCTTTCCCACCATGGTGACCTATATCGGCAGCGGTTTGTTCAAAAGGTCGAGAAGGGGGTGGGTCCCTAAGAAGCGGCTCGGCTGGTAAGGATGCCCGCCGTTCTTGGCATGGTTGACACATGCCAACTACATTAATGATGTCTGCGGACAGACTGGGCCAATATACTGTAAGCCGAGCACGCCGTTTGGTACGCTCAGTACCCTGATGAGATGCATGCAGGCGTCTTAATACTTCCTTTCTTTGACATTTTGGAATAATAATTCGGGAATCAAAGAGGGCTATAATGCATCAGGAATATGATGGTTAGCTCCACTCTGCCATTCGGTAACAAATGTGTAAGGTATAAGTTTCTCCTTCATTCTAAGCAATCGTGGGTTGTCAATTGATGATAATGATTTATCGTTCAATATTGGTATCAATGGTTTGTGATCTGTGAGTAAATTGAAGTTTATTCCCAGTAGGTATTACCGACATTTCTGTACGGCATACACGATGGCCAACATTCCCAATTCAACCATCGCATATCGCGATTCCGTATCTGAAATGAATCTAGATCCACACTGAACGAGATGTAATCCATTACAGTGTCTCTGTAAGAGAGCAAACCCAAGTCCCTTGGTTCGGGAGGCGTCAGTTTGCAGGACAGTTGGAAGGTTGGGGTCAAATGGCTGGAGCACAGCTGGAGTGCACAGGGCCTCCTTGACCTTTGTAAATGCTTCTGCATGATTGGAATTCCATGAAAATTGGTTAGACTTCTTTAAAAGAGGGCGAAGGGGTTCAGCTGCAGCACTTATGTCTCGTGAAAACATCCCCAATTGATTTACGATACCGAAGAAGGATCTGAGATCGCGGATACCATGTGGTTCAGGAAATTCACGAATAGCAGAGAGTTTACTTGGATCGGCTTTAATTCCGTCATGACCAACTTTGTAGCCTACAAACTTAACTTCAGACCTGGCAAATTGAAATTTGGTCGGATTTAAGGTAATTCCATTCTGCCGACAACGCTGCAGAACTTGAAGGACTGAGTTGACATGTTCATGGAAGTCTGTTGTGTGGATGAGGATGTCATCCACTACTTTCTCATAATTGGACAATCCAGAAAACGCCAAGTCACCACGGTGGTTATATTCATCTCCCGTGGATGAGAGTCCCATGGGGGCTCGTAGATATTTGAATCTGCCTTCTGAGCATATGAAGGTAGTGAGATGCTGGCATTCTTCAGCTAACTCTATCTGCCAATAACCTTTAACTGCGTCAACCGTGGAAAAATATTTATCTCCAGAAGAGATACCATCTATGGCAGCCTTTGGTGTGACCATTGGATGATAAGGTCGGATGCAGTATTTATTTAACTTAGTGAAGTCAGTACATATTCTTAGTTTACCACTTTGGTGTATAACAGCAACAAGTGGGTGACACCACTGTGTGACAACATCTCCAATTGGAGCAATGATACCTTGTTCGACCATGCGATTAATCTCTGCTTTGACTCGATCTCTGATGGCCAGACTAACAGGTCGGGCAGTCGAAATGGCGAAAGGTTGTGCATCATCTTTGAGATGAATCTGCATAGGCTCCCCATTCATTGGTTTCAAGGCTCCCTCAGTGGAAAAAACATCGGAATATTCTTTCATAATGGATTCTTTGATTGCATTAGTCTCGGAATCTGTGGGAGTGTTAGGTAAACCTTTCAATGAATTAAGTTCTGGGATATGAGAGACATACAAGATTGACTCCTGAGAGGGAAAGTCTGCTGAGATAATTCCTAGTTCTTGACAAACAGTCCAGTCCAGGAGAATATGTTTGGCTGAATTACAAACATAAGCCCGCACTGTTGAGTGGCGGTTACCAAGGGTTATTTTACATAAAAATGTTCCAATACAGTCGATATCCCCACCATCTGCATTAGATAATTTTACAGATGTAGACTGTAACTCAGATTCAGATAAAGACAAATCCTTCAGATTGGTTTGGGGAAACAGTGTCACTGCAGCACCAGTGTCTGGAGTGGCATAGAATCCGGCAGAGGTCATACGATTGCTTGTCTGGAGGTGGACAAATACCATTGGGGTATTTTTATTATTTGTAAGGTCCACAGAACTAATAGAGAGTTTTATAGTGCCAGTTTGTAACTTTTCATCGGATTCGACATTAGAAATACTGTGATTTGAATTCATTTTTGATTTATGTGTTCCTTTTTTCTTGAAACACACTGTGTCCCAGTGGCCCTTTACTTTACAAAATCGACATGTTGAATTGCTAGCTGGGCAATACTGACCTTGTTTGTGCTTCTGTTTTCCGCAATATGGGCATGGTTGGGACTGAGGTACCGGCGTCCTGTCTTTATCCCTTGATTTGGATCTATGTTGGGGCCGGTATTGGGAGAAACTTCGCTGTTGACCCTTATGTGATGATTTGGCGGAAATATTAAGAATCTTTGATGTGGAAAGGCTCGATTCATTGCGTTGAGCTGCTTCCTCAGCGCGACAGAAATCTACAGTATCCTGTAGTGAGGGGCGGGGGCGTTTAGCCAATAACCGCCGACGGATTTCAGGGTCGCCGCCACCTGTTATGATGCGATCGACCAATCGATCATCGAAGCAATGAGAGCATAAATCAGCATCTTTCCCCAAACGTAGGTCAACATAAAAGCTGTCGAAGGATTCTCCAGCAGTCTGTTTGCGCTCATCAAAGGCAATTCGGTCCAATGCGATATTGCGTTTTTGGCGAAGGTAAGATTCAATTGCAGATAGAATGTCATCTACATCAACATCGTCACCTGAACTCGAAATATTTAAACCGTGATGTAACAGGTCCTGAAGCTCTGGGCTCAGTGCCTGGTTGAGGGCGGCCTTTTGTTCTTCGCGTTCAACTTGATCTAGTCGTTGTATAACGACGAATCCATCCCATAAACGGCGCCACCGTGCAAAATCCGCCATCGAGGCTTCGTTAGAAAGGGGGGGTGGGACTTTGGCCAGTGAAGAACGGGCCAAGTTGTTGTTGGATGATCGGGATGGTTGATGAGTGAGGTTTCGTCGATGTATACCAGGATCTGGATCGCTTGGAGCGTCACCCCGCGGTTGACGCAGTGCGGTTGACAGGAACTCTTGCAGTCGTTCGTTGTCCCGCTGCCTAGCCTGTTCGAAATACGCAAAATCTTCCCTGAGTAATCGTAATTCCTCGGTTCGGCGGAATGTTTCATCCTTCCGACGTTGATCCTCGAGTTGGTTTTGCTGCGTAGCCAAAACGTCAGCGAAACCTTGCACTAATCCAGCAATGTCGATGGGGGCCGGTTTATAATCCGGTCTAGGTACAGGTACCGGTGTCGTGGGGGGACCATTGAGGTCAACCAACGGGCCAAATCCAATGGCATCGTGCGAAGGTGTAGTGGCTTCACTAAAGCCGAAAAACGGAGGGGATTGGCCAGTAACTAACCCGTTTATATCTGCAGAGTCGAGTGTCAACTGAATACGCTGGCTTGGTGGCGTGTTATATTCAGCCATTTCAGCATTTGTAGTGTTACAGTGTTAATTCAGCAATTACAAATTTGAATGTTTGCTGGTTAACTGACTACAGTAATCCAGAAATACACACTAGCGCCATGTTATGATATATGAAAATGCAGTTTAGGTATGCAGGTTCTATATATTAGGCTGGATTATACAACACTGTAGTATGATAAGAAAGACACAAGCAGAATGTATTGACATGCAGATATGACAAGTACTGAAGTACGACACAATTACAATACTGGAGTACCGGTATTGTATATGATTGACAGTTACAATATCAGGGACGACCTAACTAGATATAAGATATAAGTACATGTAAATATTGAATATATGAAATCACATCAAGGCACAACTCACGTAATAGGATGTGCCCCTCTCTTAGAGTGGGCTAGGTTCACTCAGTTAAGGCACAACTCACCTAATAGGATGTGCCCCTCTCTTAGAGAGGGCTAGGTTCACTCAGTTAAGGCACAACTAACCTAATAGGATGTGCCCCTCTCTTAGAGAGGGATAGGTTCACTCAGTTAAGGCACAACTCACGTAATAGGATGTGCCCCTCTCTTAGAGAGGGCTAGGTTCACTCAGTTAAGGCACAACTCACCTAATAGGATGTGCCCCTCTCTTAGAGAGGGCTAGGTTCACTCAGTTAAGGCACAACTCACCTAATAGGATATGCCCTTCCCTTAGAGCGGGTGTGGTTGACTCGGTCAATGCCTGAGCTAACTTAGCGAAGCGTTCTGCAATCCCAGGAGTTCCCGGTTCAAATGTTTTAGTTGTTGACGCTATCTGCTGATCAATTTCCTCCAACCGTATTAGTGCCTAAGGAATATTAAAAAATGATGTTATTAGTGTGATAATGAATGATATTTCTACAATAATCATTTTTCGAAGTGCGGTTTTACAATCTGTACTAAATCAACCATATGACCTCAGCAGTTCTCAGTAAATGTCTTCGCACCTTCAGTTTTTACCGTTGAATTTCACTTCCACGCCGCGCTTTACGCGGCCAATTCATGTCATTTAATTTAAACCACTCCCGGTTGAAGTTAGTGTCATGCATGGTGAGGGTGTGAACTGTGTTTTTTATAGATTGCCTGATTTTGGTGAGTCACCGTTGCCCAAGTAACTGTATTCTCACACACCATTGGGTGAGTATTCCCACACCACCACCGTAGCATTTACCACAGTGGAATCGCTACTGAATTGAATATATTGCAGAGCGTTCCAATCAAATACGCTACTGAGTACAGAACAACACATAAATCCTCAGTTGAACGGTAATGACCCCGTTACGCCCTCTCCTACAGAATAAGTAGAACTTATTATTTTTCTTCATAATATCGTTTGTTCTCAGTCCATACCACAGGTTTAGTATAATTAGTTCAGCTTCTGTGAATTCAGTAGCGGAAATTATTACCGCAATCTACTACGTTTTCAAAGAAACTGTACTCGTAATCACATGACTACAATGGTCGGGTGATGGGGGATGGAAATCTCCATCTTGTGTAACCAGACAAAAAGACTCCACTGTACGCATGAACTCTAAAGTGGCGCCGCAATTCTCTTTGTAACATATGTGAGTTTGTGTTACTGTATTTGTTGCTTCTGGTCAAGACAATGAAATACCATGCAATTGTATTTTTTTTAATAAAATAAAACAAGGAAATTAATCCAAACACCAGATTGCCGGATATTACGTCAAACTGACAAGATATTATATAACAATTGTAACTATAATTAAAAATCTCATAATGCGATAAAAATATATAACATTAAATTCCATAAATAAAAATTAGTATATGCGCGAAGATTTTATAAAGATGACGAAGTTAACGGTGTTCCTAGTTCTGTTTGCGTTGGTTGTCTTTATGGACCAGCCTTCCGTGGTAACATCGGGTCTAGTAAGTTAATTAATTATGTTCAAATAGAGGTAGAGCCGTTAATTTTGATATCACCAGCAAGTTTGTAGATTTCGTTGATAAATGTCAGAAATATACGGTGGATGAAAGCTACCGAAATAATTTACTGCTTTATACTTTTGACCAGGAAGTTATCTCTCTTAAACCATTAACCTCATCATTGAACACTGTATAGACAACTATTTTAAATATGTTGGAGATACAGTATTTGTATTATTTGTACAGCAGAAAAATCATCAAAATGACACTATGGTCATGGTGACTTGAAATGTTATTATTATTATATTATTATATATTATATATTTTTACAAGAAAGAAACAAGTTGATAAATGCACAAATGAATTAATCAAATATTGAATATACTGGCGCTGGGGGCCATAACCCTCTATCAAAAAAAGAAAATGGACAATAAAGTAAACACAAATGCAATTACTGAATGTAGAATGTTACTGAATGTACTGAATGTTATTGGAGAATCACCCGGAGAATGCATCGCGCGACTATCCAATGAAATCATTTGGGTCTACCTTGATGTACATCGCATATAATAGGGCCTAGAATGTACAGTTGTATCGGAAGAAAGACCTTCCACAAGAATTGAATAACATCGGTTGTGTGTTTTCGATGTTGTGCTAAGGTTTTCGATGTTCTGCTAAGGTTTTCGGTGTTCTGCTAAGGTTTTCGGTGTTGTGCGAAGGTATTCGATGTTGTGCGAAGGTTTTCGATGTTGTGGGTAGTTTTTCGAGGTGCTTTGTAGTTTATTGATGTTGTGCGTAGGTTTTCGATGTTGTGGGTAGTTTTTCGAGGTGTTTTGTAGTTTATTGATGTTGTGCGTAGGTTTTCGATGTTGTGGGTAGTTTTTCGAGGTGTTTTGTAGTTTATTGATGTTGTGCGTAGGTTTTCGATGTTGTGCTAAGGTTTTCGATGTTGTGCTAAGGTTTTCTATGTTGTGCTAAGGTTTTGATGTTGTGCTAAGGTTTTCGATGTTGTGTTAAGGTTTTCGATGGATTGTGCTAAGGTTTTCGATGTTGTGCTAAGGTTTTCGATGTTGTGCTAAGGTTTTCGATGTTGTGCGTAGGTTTTCGATGTTGTGGGTAGTTTTTCGAGGTGTTTTGTAGTTTATTGATGTTGTGCGTAGGTTTTCGATGTTGTGGGTAGCTTTTCGAGGTGTTTTGTAGTTCATTGATGTTGTGCGTAGGTTTTCGATGTTGTGGGTAGTTTTTCGAGGTGTTTTGTAGTTTATTGATGTTGTGCGTAGGTTTTCGATGTTGTGGGTAGTTTTTCGAGGTGTTACGTAGTTTATTGA
This sequence comes from Nemertoderma westbladi, assembly GCA_032718475.1. Lineage (NCBI taxonomy): Eukaryota > Metazoa > Xenacoelomorpha > Nemertodermatida > Nemertodermatidae > Nemertoderma > Nemertoderma westbladi. The sequence goes on from JAUCBJ010008096.1 coordinate 14,242, forward strand.
TGTTGTGCGTAGGTTTTCGATGTTGTGGGTAGTTTTTCGAGGTGTTTTGTAGTTTATTGATGTTGTGCGTAGGTTTTCGATGTTGTGGCTAGTTTTTCGAGGTGTTTTGTAGTTTATTGATGTTGTGCGTAGGTTTTCGATGTTGTGGGTAGTTTTTCGAGGTGTTACGTAGTTTATTGATGTTGTGCGTAGGTTTTCGATGTTGTGGGTAGTTTTTCGAGGTGTTTTGTAGTTTATTGATGTTGTGCGTAGGTTTTCGATGTTGTGGCTAGTTTTTCGAGGTGTTTTGTAGTTTATTGATGTTGTGCGTAGGTTTTCGATGTTGTGGGTAGTTTTTCGAGGTGTTTTGTAGTTTATTGATGTTGTGCGTAGGTTTTCGATGTTGTGCTAAGGTTTTCGATGTTGTGCTAAGTTTTTCTATGTTGTGCTAAGGTTTTGATGTTGTGCTAAGGTTTTCGATGTTGTGTTAAGGTTTTCGATGGATTGTGCTAAGGTTTTCGATGTTGTGCTAAGGTTTTCGATGTTGTGCTAAGGTTTTCGATGTTGTGCGTAGGTTTTCGATGTTGTGGGTAGTTTTTCGAGGTGTTTTGTAGTTCATTGATGTTGTGCGTAGGTTTTCGATGTTGTGGGTAGTTTTTCGAGGTGTTTTGTAGTTTATTGATGTTGGGGTAAGGTTTTCGATGTTGTGCTAAGGTTTTCGATGTTGTGCGTAGGTTTTCGATGTTGTGGGTAGTTTTTCGAGGTGTTTTGTAGTTCATTGATGTTGTGCGTAGGTTTTCGATGTTGTGGGTAGTTTTTCGAGGTGTTTTGTAGTTTATTGATGTTGGGGTAAGGTTTTCGATGTTGTGCGTAGGTTTTCGATGTTGTGGGTAGTTTTTCGAGGTGTTACGTAGTTTATTGATGTTGTGCGTAGGTTTTCGATGTTGTGGGTAGTTTTTCGAGGTGTTTTGTAGTTTATTGATGTTGTGCGTAGGTTTTCGATGTTGTGGGTAGTTTTTCGAGGTGTTTCGTAGTTTATTGATGTTGTGCGTAGGTTTTCGATGTTGTGGGTAGTTTTTCGAGGTGTTTCGTAGTTTATTGATGTTGTGCGTAGGTTTTCGATGTTGTGGGTAGCTTTTCGAGGTGTTTTGTAGTTTATTGATGTTGTGCGTAGGTTTTCGATGTTGTGGGTAGCTTTTCGAGGTGTTTTGTAGTTTATTGATGTTGTGCGTAGGTTTTCGATGTTGTGGGTAGTTTTTCGAGGTGTTTCGTAGATTATTGATGTTGTGCGTAGGTTTTCGATGTTGTGGGTAGTTTTTCGAGGTGTTTCGTAGTTTATTGATGTTGTGCGTAGGTTTTCGATGTTGTGGGTAGCTTTTCGAGGTGTTTTGTAGTTTATTGATGTTGTGCGTAGGTTTTCGATGTTGTGGGTAGTTTTTCGAAGTTCTTTTTCAACGTTTCATGTGGTTGTCACGAGTGATGCAGGGCAGCTAGTGTATAGGTCTGAGGAACATTACAGCCGTTACTAAATAAATCATTTTATTTTGCAGGCGCGGTTGCGTCAGACATTCACGATCTGTCTAACGGCTGGAAGTGATTGTAACCCGGGTGCAGACCAGTGTTGTGGTGGTTGCGGTGGTAATAATAAGTGCAGCACTAACTAGTGTCAATGTTGTTTATTCTCTGACAAGCGGCTTTGACAACGAAACTCCAACGAAACGAATAATATTTAATACTATATTATATTATGTAATAGTGGTGATGGTGTAAATATCTCAATAATTAACATTAATTATTTTTAACGCAGGGGAAACGTAGATGACGATGAATTATAATAATGAGGCGAAAACATATACGATATTTCCTATAAAAAACATTAAAAAAAACTCTAATTAACTTTTACTAACGCATATTTGTAAAAACATATACTACCATGGCCTACTATATATACGGCCTCAATGTTGTCGATTTGGCCTAAAAAAAAAAGGCCAGTTTTTTTTTACACTATTTTGATATGGGGAGAGTTCTATAAATTTTCATTTGCTGCAATTTGGTCAACGGTCGTAATTGAAGCATCCTCGTTAAGTAAGATACAAAATTTTATGGTAGCTAGTGTTTTAGGTAGGTTTAGCTAGTAATTTCAACACTGATTCCGACCTCCCTCTATAAATATTTTGTAGTAGCTAGTATAATATGTGGTATAGAGTCTGATTGGAGATGTGTTCATTGTTCTTGACACAATAAACCCGGCGCAGCATTCTTGTATTCGGTATAGTAAAATAAAGTGATACTTTAGTTCATTAGCAATACTTAATTTCCCTAGATTAGTGATATAAAGACTTTCTATCAATAAAATATGTTGCAATATAGTATTCAGTTATAAACTATTTAATCATTTCGACAACGTAATGTGATAGTATAAAGGTCAAAAGGTCAAATTCAAATAAAGACTAAAATTTTGGAACTGGCGTATCTCTTTTTGCTCACATTAGACTGTAGTGGTCTCACCGATACAGCGGTCGAATTGGAACCTGGCTTCACCGATACAGCGGTCGAATTGGAACCTGGCTTCGCTTCAGCTGCGGAAGTAAAGATCAGTTACCGAGTGAGTAATTTACCCTTGGGTTGGTACATTTGTCGCCTTTGTTGTCATACATCCTTTGTAGATACCAACTCGTGAACACTCTAACTCTTAAGTTGTATCCATCAGATCAGCTTGAAAGAAATTCCATTCCGATTGAGTGTTAAAGTAGAGGAAGTACAGATCTTATAAACTTTGGTAATTGTTGCCCAAGCTTTGGATCCATCATTTTCCTTTGGAGCCAATGTATGAGATTTGGATCCACGAGCCATCATGTCATTCCATCCATCGAGCGATTTTCAAAGTAGTAATTATTATAATGAAACACTGTAAGCCGCTTCCTTCAAACTAGGCAACAAAAAGTAAGACAACTAGTGACAGTTGACAGTAAACCCTTCCTACCAGTTAGTTGTGCGGCTATCAAATAACTTTAATTGATTTCGGCTCGGAATCCTCATCAATGGATAAGAACGTAACCGTTGACAAACCAACACCAGTTGCACCGAAGTCAAACAATTTTAAGAAAGCGATAAAAAAAAACTCCACTACACACACGGATACTTAGTAGAGTGGCGCCACCATTCTCTCTGTAACATATGCGCGTTTACGATACCAAATACATTAAAGACAATTACACAGTAATTTCCTATTATTTAACTGTGTAAAAGGGACCGCAGATTGGGCGAAATATCAAAGGAAAAGCTGTCACATTGGTTTATATAATCACAACGTTTATCGAATTCAAACATTTCGAAGTATTTTTATTTTATTGTTGCAATAAAAAGACACTATTATTCAATAAATAAACAATAGCCCTATTGCCTTGTTTGTATACAAACATTTTAGAAAGATGTCTAAACTAGCAGTGTTCCTAGTTCTGTTTGCGTTGGTGGTGTTTATGGACCAGCCATCCTTGGTCACATCGGCGCCAGTAAGTTATTTCAGCACGTAATAGAGAATGCAAGTCATTTTATAATATTGCGATTATTTTAACTTTTAACAAGGATTGTAGTAGAAGCGATTAATATAATATAAACTCTCCAAGGTTCCGTTACCATTAGTACATCGGTAGAACGGTGTAGAGGGTAGTCGACATGGTTTCTCTATCTACACAAAACTCTCTTGGGATTATCCACATATCTCCGAAGGTTGTGGGTTCGACCCTCTCTGGCCTACCTGACTTCTGACTACCCTGGCACCTATGCCAGGGTAGCTTTAGCTTCGGCACTAATGATTTTAAGGGACTTGCCAGAACTTATCTGTGCCTTGCATCTTTAAATGTAGCTAAATGAGTACTGGAGATTCCTCTGGGGAGTATAAGTTCTGGGGGGACCGCAATGAAATAAATCGACAAACTTTGTGCGTAATCCCTGGCCTAATGGTTTAAGTTAAATTTCCTTTTTACTTTAACCCCACATAGTAAAATAATGTAGCACATAATATTACTGTTACTATACGCAAATGCATTCTTTGATAACTGTAGACCATTTCACCGATAGAATTATCCTGTGACAGATATAATGTTCTGTTATGGTAGATAATAAACTTCTCAAGGTTGAATCAATTTCCTACACCAACACAACAGTGCTGCTAATGAAACTGTTGATGTACAGTATAATAAGGATAGTACAATAATCTTCAAAGAGCTGCTTATGGGATAGAACAACAGGCTTTTCTTCCATTATTCCTAGAGAGTTAAATGCATGTTTCCCTTTCAGATCAAGCATGCCTTGTGAGAAATTCTCAGTCCAGCGAGAAATTCAGGAAATTTTCAGGAATTCACCCCTTTTGCTAAGGGTCAAGGCTGAATCATCGTCGTTGAAGCACTCGACCACGCAGTCAGTGTTTGGCACTCACTTCACACAATGAGAGTTAGGCATTCACACCCCCATAGTTAGGCATTCACACAGTCAGAGTTGGGGACTCACTTCACACAATGAGAGTTAGGCATTCACACCCCATAGTTATTAGGCATTCACACAGTCAGGTTTACACATTCACACAGTCAGAGTTAGTTAGGTATTGAGTAAATTGAAATCTGCTGCGACTTGGTAAGCTATTATTCTTCTTGCTTACTGGAAGAAAGAGCCAACCAAATGTTATATCAGAAACTAACAGCAGAATCTCCAGGTGTAACGGGTGCGGTGGCAGTATATAAAGTTAGAGAAGACCACCAATAATAGTCCTATTCTACATATATTTATTATTATTATTATTATTATTATGACTATCTTGATTAATAAAAATGTATGCCCATGTGAAGAATACCAGGATTTCACTTTTCGGTCGACTTTTTATTGGAATTTTATATATGAAGATTATTTATTCTTTTAAATTTATCTTTCTTAAGTGTTTTATAGCGCTTATTTCTGTTTATATTATTATTTTTCACTTATTCAGAATACTAATTCGTTTATTGTTTTGGTTAGATTCAGCCCTTCTGTAACCTGTGTTTTTGGTGAAAGTCTGGTATTCTTCACATGGGGTAACCGCAGCAAAGTGTGACGGGATCCGAGTTGGCAAAAGAAACCGACCGGTGTGTGTGTGTTTGAGTCGTATGGAGAATACGCGTCGCCGCGTTTGCTAGGCTACTGAAAGGCTGTGGTTGGAACTGAAAGGCCGAAGGCCGTTGAAATAACTGAGTTTGTAGTTATTGCTGTTCGTAATATCTGATAGTCAGTCTAATATAACACGAAGTGGGGCCTTCGCGCAGCACGTGACTTAAATTTAATTTAAGTACTAATTCGAAAGTATTACTGTATTAGCAAATTTTAAGCAGATTTCGCCTAATCACTTTTTACCTCTTTCATTTCTATTCAGACATTTCTGACTCTAGCGGTATAGTGAGAACTGAAGATGGATTAGGGTCTCCAGCCCCACAAAGACACAGCCTATGGATGAATAGTACATACGTACATCGGCCAAGTTTCATCTTGAATAACGGATAACGAAATGAGAGACGGATCTCACTTTCAGAAATTTCGTCGTATAGCGGCAGACCGATTAAATCTCTCCCCCCCCCCCCCCCCCCCCCCACAAAGACGCAGCATGTGGTCCAGAATATATGGCAAGATTCAGCTTAAACTGATTAAAATCAATGAGACGGGAGAATCTATTCACTTTCAGGCATAAAGTAGTCCTATAGCGGGTGACTGTTGAACTGATTTTCAACAAAACAAATTTTCAACTTGGCAGCTTTAAATTCGACAAAGTTATAAGCATGTCAATATCATAACGACGACAACGATTTCACTTTCAGACATTTGGCCCTCTAGCGGCAGACTGGAGAACTGCAGATGGATTCGCCTCCTTTGAAAGTCACAGCTAATGGTCTAATACATATCTGCCAAGTTTCAGCTTAAACGGATTAAAAGCAAAGAAATGGGAGGGCATTTAATGTTTAGACATGTGGCCCTCTAGCGGGAGACCATTGCACTGATGGTGTCTGAAAGTCTCTCAAAAATCTCAACTTTAGTTCATATTGATACCTACAAATTTTCAACTTGGCAGCTTTAAATCCGACAAAGTTATTAGCATGTCAAAATCGTAACGACGACAACGATTTCACTTTCAGACCTTTGGCCCTCTAGCGGCAGACTGGAGAACTGCAGATGGATTCGCCTCCTTTGAAAGTCACAGCTAATGGTCTAATACATATCTGCCAAGTTTCAGCTTAAACGGATTAAAAGCAAAGAAATGGGAGGGCATTTAATGTTTAGACATGTGGCCCTCTAGCGGGAGACCATTGCACTGATGGTGTCTGAAAGTCTCTCAAAAATCTCAACTTTTGCTCATATTTATACCTACAAATTTTCAACTTGGCAGCTTTAAATCCGACAAAGTTATTAGCATGACAAAATCGTAACGACGACAACGATTTCACTTTCAGACCTTTGGCCCTCTAGCGGCAGACTGGAGAACTGCAGATGGATTCGCCTCCTTTGAAAGTCACAGCTAATGGTCTAATACATATCTGCCAAGTTTCAGCTTAAACGGATTAAAAGCAAAGAAATGGGAGGGCATTTAATGTTTAGACATGTGGCCCTCTAGCGGGAGACCATTGCACTGATGGTGTCTGAAAGTCTCTCAAAAATCTCAACTTTTGCTCATATTGATACCTACAAATTTTCAACTTGGCAGCTTTAAATCCGACAAAGTTATTAGCATGTCAATATCGTAACGACGACGACGACGACGACGACAACGACGACGACGACGACAACGACGACGACGACGACGACAACTATTTGCATAAATTGACCCACCCCCTAACAGTGTCAATTCGCTAAGGCTCCGCCAACTTCGTGGCTCGCCCCACAATAGCAGTAATATTGACAGCGACCGACGACGGTTAAAAACCGTCTGACTTCTACACTCAATGTAGCCAACTGAAGCACAATTAACAGAGTAACGGTTATATATATTACATGGGATACACATTCCTACCTAGGTTTGGCCTACCAGTATGAATGCGCGATAATTGATGGTAAAGCCGCCCCATCATTGGTTGATCTATTCCCCAGCCAATCCCTATTTTCCCCTGGTCCTATGCTAGCTTCCCCCTGAGATGAGCTAATGTGCTGGCATCTCTCTCTAGCTGGCAATGTATATTGCCTTGGTGCCCTTGGTATGCGATATTATATTGGTAATATCGCATATCCAATCATGATTCGTAAATCATGCCTTTCCCCATTTTCCGCTGGGTGGTGCAGCGAATTGGATCCGCTAACACAAACTGAAATATAACGGCAGAAATTCTGGTATTCTTCACATGGGCCAAAACGTACTAATAATCCATAATAAATTATTATAAATAGTATAAGACATTGCGCGTAGTTTCTAGTCGTGCATGGTTTTCGACGCTGATTGTGTAGTTTTTCGATGTTGTGTGTGGCTTCTCTTATAGACGACATAACAAGTCTGGTTTCTAGAAAATTAGTAATATTGATATCGTCAATGTATTTTCAACCCTCATTATTATTTTGCAGGCGCGGTTGCATCAAACATTCATGATCTGTCTAACGGTTGGCAGCGATTGCACTCAGAACGCAGACCAGTGTTGTGGTACATGTGGGAATAATTCCAAGTGCGGCAATTAATAATGTCGAAGTTTAAGTGGCCATGGTAATATGATTATAAAACTGAATACCATTTACTTACAATATGTATCACATTATATCACATGTAAAACCTAGTCTCCAGTTGTAAATCTGACAAGGGGCCATGGTAAACTCTAACTGAATACCATTTACTTAGGTCTAATATATTTCTATTAAATAAAGGTGACGGTGTAAATATCTTAAGAACAAACAATAATTATTTTTAACGCAGAAGTAAAACGTGTATGCGTATGTGAGGACAGAAGTGATTCTAGTTTTATTCGAGTTATGAGTTATAGAATAACAGATAATATATATTAATATTAATCAATGTCCTTTAATATAGGGCCTAGTGTCGTTATTAACTTTTACCCATCTTAATTCGTTTTAATTAAGCTTATTTTTTCTACAAATCTTAATTATTAGACCGCATGAAATTTGAAACACAGATTGTTGGATGTGTGCTACCTCCTTGGGGGTGAGCCACAATTATTATTTCCGCTTTCAATCTTTAGCTACAAGCGTTTGAAAAAAGTGTCTCCCGCGATATTTCTTCACCAGTTAGACCGCAGTTATTCTTCTACCATACAGTGATTTGTTGGTACTGTTAGATAGCTGGCCGTGTAAGAATTCCAAATATGTAACACAATCTGAGCTTCGTCGTAAATTTAATGAGGAAGTTGCATGGTTTTGCACCTGCGCGAGGCTATTTTATTCTATTTAATAAATACACCAAATTCTGGAACCTTATTATATTTATCTCATAAGTATACAAAGGGTAAAGCTGACCGTGAAAAAAATTATTGGGGTATAAGGTTATATTTCGGCCCATTAACCTTATACCACAATAATTTTTTCTCGTCACTGCACGGTCAGCTTTACCCTTTGTATATAATGATAGCAACAATGACAGGGGCACGCACATACTCACAAGTATCTCCTTGGCTGCATTGCACTTACACCACCTACATATAATACCAGTACATAGCCATTCCATGCATAAACAACATATTCCATATAAAGTATTAATTAAATTGAATAATATAGCTGGCGCAGGCCTCATACAGATCGGCACATACTCATGGCTTGTAGCCATGCAACTTTTGAACGCCCATATTCACAGCTACTTTACAACAAAATTTAAATAAATTATGTTACATGTTTGGAATCCTCCCATATGGCCAGTTTTCCATCGGTACCAACAAATCACAATAAGAACAAAGAATAACTGCGGTGGAACTGGTGCAATATCGCCGGAGGCAGGAGGCACCTAAACGCTTGTAGCTGAAGATTGAAAGGAAAAATACAAACTTACCTAGTGAGGTCACCCAGCAAGGAGGAGGGAGGTGAAACTATATATGTTTCAAAATTTAAGGAATCTCATTTAGATTTGTAGAAAAATTTGGGTGTGGGATTGGTAAAGGGGCGGGGGTGGTAAAGGGGCGGGGGTGGTAAAGGGGCGGGGGTGGTAAAGGGGCGGGGGTGGTAAAGGGGCGGGGGTGGTAAAGGGGCGGGGGTGGTAAAGGGGCGGGGGTGGTAAAGGGGCGGGGGTGGTAAAGGGGCGGGGGTGGTAAAGGGGTGGGGTGGTAAAGGGGTGGGGTGGTAAAGGGGTGGGGGTGGTAAAGGGGCGGGGGTGGTAAAGGGGTGGGGTGGTAAAGGGGCGGGGGTGGTAAAGGGGCGGGGGTGGTAAAGGGGCGGGGGTGGTAAAGGGGCGGGGGTGGTAAAGGGGCGGGGGTGGTAAAGGGGTGGGGTGGTAAAGGGGTGGGGTGGTAAAGGGGTGGGGGTGGTAAAGGGGCGGGGGTGGTAAAGGGGTGGGGTGGTAAAGGGGCGGGGGTGGTAAAGGGGCGGGGGTGGTAAAGGGGCGGGGGTGGTAAAGGGGCGGGGGTGGTAAAGGGGTGGGGTGGTAAAGGGGTGGGGGTGGTAAAGGGGCGGGGGTGGTAAAGGGGTGGGGTGGTAAAGGGGTGGAAGGTGGTAAAGGGTGGGAGTGGTAAAAGGGTGGGGGCCGTAAAGGGGTTAGGGGTGTTAGTGGAAATGGGGTGTGCGTGCGTGGTAAAGGGGTGGGGTGGTAAAGGGGTGGGGTGGTAAAGGGGTGTGGATATTAAAGGGGCTGGGGTGGTAAATGGGTTCGGGAGGTAAAGGAGTGGAGGTGGTAAATATGGTGGTGGGTGGTAAAGGGGTGGGGGGGGGGGGGTGGAAAAGGGGTGGGTGGTAAAGAGGTGGTAGGTGGTAAAGTGGTGGGAGGTCGTAAAGGGGTTAGGGGTGTGGAGTGGAAAAGAGGTGTGGGTGGTAAATGGGTGGGGTGGTAAAGGGGTGGGGGTGGTAAAGGGGTGTGGATGTTAAAGGTGGAAAAGGAAAAGGAAAAAGGGTGGAAAAGAGGTGGGAGGTGGTAAAGTGGTGGGGGTAGTAAAGGGGTAGGGTGGTAAAGGGGTGGGGCTGGTAAAGGGGTGGGTGTGGTAAAGGGGTGGGGTTGGTAAATGGATAGGGATTGGCAAAGGGGTGTGAGGAGGTAAAGGGGTGTGGGTGGTAAAGGGGTGGTGGGCGGTAAAGG
>JAUCBJ010008097.1:0-44840 GCA_032718475.1 Nemertoderma westbladi
GAATTTTGATTTGCACAAATCACAGAAATATCGACTAGTTTTTGTAAACCAAAAATTGAATTTGATAGTAAGCACAGGTCGTCGGCATAAAGAAGATGGTTGATTCTAATAGAATCAATCATACAACCTACACCGCTTTCTGTCAAAGCTATACTAAGACCATCAATGTACACACTATAGAATATGGGTGATAAGATCCCACCCCGTCTTGTACCATTTGTAACCTGGAATGAAGCAGAAAGCACCCCATCCCAAAGGACACGTAAAGATTGATTACGATACCAGTATTTTATTAAATTAACTATATAAATTCGTTCGAGAAGCTTCTTGAAAAGATTATAATGGTTGGTGCGGTCAAATGCTTTGGAAGCATCAAGCATACAAACGTAAACACAGGAATTCTGCGTGAGATAATAATTGACTATTTCTTTTAGGGTGTAAATACATGTTTCTGTACCAGATTTAGTTTTAAAGCCAAACTGGTTATCCGTAGTTACAAAAAATTATACGCACCGTTCCAGAATAATCTTTTCAAGAAGCTTACTCAGAACCGTGGAAAGGGCAATGCCTCGGTAGTTGTCCTTACTGGTAAGGTCACCAGTCCTGTCCTTAACAAGTGGTAATATGGTAGAGTCCATCATTGCTGTGTAACCATACCCGTACAATAAATGTTCAGCTGTAATATTGTCTGGCCCACTTGCTTTACCAATAGATAAACTAAAAATTGAGTCCAAGCTCTTTATATGTAACAGGGAAATGTGTTTGCGGTGGTATTCAAACGAATATTGACAGCCCCACTGTCACTGTCATCGCCCACACAATTATAAAGATCCTCAAAGTGGGATAGTAGTGCTAGTGATTGGGGCTTTTTCGCATTGAATGTCAAATCCACGAACCCACTTGATAAAACTCACAATCTTCTCCGGTAGGACACTCATACCCACGCCAGTGAGGAACAATTTCCGCTCGCGTTTGACTGTGTCGAATGCATCGGTAAGCGCCCTTGATAAACTTTCTCCGCTGTGGACGCCGCTTAAGAGGTGGTGAGACTTTAGGTTGTGTTCCTTGGGCCGGAGCCGATGACTGGGAAGGACGGTTACCTCGGGGATTGGAACGAATCGGGCGGCTGTTCTTACCAACAGTAACATACTCAGAAGAACTATTAGCCGCATGTCTAGACCCAACCGTCTGGGCCCAGCTCAGTGCTGTTGTTTTACCAGTGGCATGCCGACTACCGGTACCAGTGTTGCAACCAGAAGACAGGGCAAGAGCACCAACATCACGAACAAGATTATCCATGTCAATTGGCACAACATCTGGAGATGCTTCGTCGGAGAGATCCGTAGCGTAGTCCAGTGCTGGCGGAAGGGAGCTCGGAGGAGCAAAGCGACAGTCTGCAGATGACGAATTCGCTTCATACCCACTAGACTGATCTAGTCGAGCAGTTAGCGATGTACATACTGACTCCACAACTGCCAAACGATCCTGAAGGGTGCTGACAGTTTTAAGAAGTGGCGCCACATCCGCCTGACATGACACAGGAAGAGTGGTTAGATCATTGGGAATGAACTCCGGAAACCCAGTGACGTCATCCCTAAGACCGACAAAACCAGGGTAATCAAACCCCTCGAGAATGTCTACTATAAGATGTGGCGCAGGGCATAGCCACTATTTCTGTTCTTCAAAAAGATATGTTTGTGTTTATCCCTATTGGAATCAGGCAACAGTCCCAGAACTTACCTGTTTAGCATCGCGCAGTGAGCTGTCACTAAACTTAGGCCACGGCTGTACCGTAGACACGATACTGTCCCTGGTAAACCCCTTAACATGTGACGCCCACAAGTACGCGAGTACGTCATTCTTGACATGACCACATAGTGGTCGGTTCATAGATTCGCTTGTCATTAACGTTCCTAGCAGATAACATTGACAAATCTAAATACTATGAATAATTCGGAACAATCTTCTAACTCAGATTAAATCAGTATATAAAGCAGTTAAAAAGCAAAAACAGCCCGGTACCGGTCGGGTAGTATAGCCTGTCGAACTAATGCGCAGCTCAATTGTTGAAATAGTAAAGTCATTCTTTGAACTTTACCTTAAACTTTAAACTCGTTACTCTCAGAATGTATTTTTTTCACAGAAAAAATTTATTTCTCAAACAATTGTCAATGAAATCAGTTGAAATATGGAACAGAGATTCAAAATATTCTTGTCTCTAAGACTAGCAACAGATTTTGGCTAAAAATGCGGAGGGGCAATTTTAAAGCGAAGGTCCTGGCTAAATTTTAACCAAAATTGTTTGATAGCTTGGGATGCAACCACGAATTGAATCGATTCTCCAAATTTGAACTCAATAAAATCAAAATTGTTCAAGAAATTGCCTTTTTGGAGGTTAACGTGCAATTTACGGGCAACTTTGAAAAAAATTGGATTTGCCATTACTAAAAGCCGGCCGCCCATTTACTCTAAGACCCAGCCGGATACCGTGACACTCACCAGACGATGTTTGATAGCATTAATTCCGATTTTTACTTAATTTTAAGATGCGGAAACATCACAAACTATGAAATATTGTATTTGGGGTAGCTACCACCCCCCCCCCCCCCCCCCCCCCCTTTACTTGCTTCAAAAGTATTAATTTTATCGGGAATTTTTTTTTCTTAAGGACATTTTCTCTACTTATGTTTATATTTATATTATTTGTGTTATTCTTTATTTCCCTTATCTTAGTTCGTTTCTATGCAATGGAGGAAGGAAATTAATCTATTTTAATTTTAGATTTATAATTTTGCTTTTAGTAATTTACTCTTTGCACGTTAATTCCAATGTATTTTTCCACGTGGTAAGAAACATATAGGTTGTTTAATTCCTATGTTCTTACCTGCTATTCTAAACTTCATTCATATTACCAACCCTTTCATCTTGAACTTAATTACCGTTACATTACGATGGGGTTAGTCAGGAAAACTGTAAAGGTTATTTTATTGGTTTTTATTATCCTTCGAGTTTGTCTTTATGAGGACGGATATGCCCCGCTGTATCGAAATATTCACAATTTTATACAAAGTCAGTTTTACGAAGATGATAAAGGCGACTCGAATAATACGATTAGCCGATTTCATCTTATCGCAGATGAATCGATTCCCATGGGTACAGCAAATCGTTCTAGTCTCACAGCACCCATCGGGGTCATAGAAATACGACCTTCATTGCTCCCAGGCGCTGGGCTGGGAGCTTTTGCTACGAAGGATCTTCCGCCCGGTACAATGTTCGAATATGAGGGAGTACTACGAGCTCACGACCCTACTTTACTATCAGACTACTTGGTTAATGTTCCAAAATGGGATAACAAAACTAAATTGCTAACGATAGATCTCAGTGACCCATCCACCTCCAATTGGGTGCGGTATATAAATGCCGCCAATTTTAAAGACGAGCAGAATATAGAAGGTATAATTATTAGTCAACATGCCTACGCCTACACTATGAGAAGTGTTATGAAAGGAGAGGAACTGCTATCTTGGTATGGGAAATCCTATTTCGATACATTTATTCTGCCATCTCGTTCTGAAACGGCCCACACTCTGCGGATTCCCAGTGCTCGCAATATTCATGCAGTTTCTGAAAACTGCAAAAAAGACAATGCGATCCGTGGAGAGTCAATGAATTGCAGCAAAGAAGTGGAAAGTTTGATAGAACTTACTTTTCCTGGTCCTCCGGTACTTGGCAACCCATCATTGTATATACAGCGTTATATTGCATTGATGGAGATCGCTCCTATTATAAATATAACCAAGTTGCATGTCTTCCACAATGCCCGTACAATACCTGGAATGATAAACCACGCGTGGCTCACTGTGCCACCAAGTCTCGAGGTCAAACAATCCAACATCCCCGACGCGGGTCTAGGCACATTCTCTCTTACGGAATTGCCTTGCGGCACTCTGTTTAACATCAAAGGACAGGTTCTACTGGTTAACAACATGACTTCTGGTCGATACAGCTCTAAAATGACATCACCAACTGATCCTTCTAAAAACGTTTATCTCGACGGTGAAGACATACGTTTCTCATCCTGGACTAGGTTCGTAAACAGTGCGAGGTTTGTCCAGGAGCAGAATCTTGTTGTGTTCAGTGACAATGGCCGTCTCTACATGACAACGATACGGATTGTACTACCTGGGGACGAGCTACTCACATGGGATGGCTTGGAAAACGTCAGACCGGGGAATTACACATTTTTTGAAGGGCCTGAAGAACCACTAACGGTTCACTTGCCTGTAGGTATTGGTCAAATGTACAGTTTATTCCAAGGAAACACTATCAAAGAATACGGTTCCTCTAAGGTTAAACTTGCAATGGCTCCCGTAAGACTCAACGAATCATTGAGTTCGTCCGAAGCATTGACGTTACTGAATGGAAATCTTCGTATTAGAAACAATACCGTGTTGCGAGATTATTTACGAACGATTGCTCAATGGGAAGTGCTGCAATGATATCATTAACGTGGGAGGAAAAAAATGAACAACGAACAAAAATCAATTGTTCAAACAATGAACAAAAAGCGATGAACAAATTTCATCGCTCTACTTTGGAAATTAGACGCAAATAACAGCTAATAACTACAAACTATAACCAGCTCTATTGACTTGTAGTTTATTGTTTTGGTTAGAATAACGTGCCACTACTGCTATCTACTAATTTTCCTTAGTAATCTGATATTGTGGGCGAAATATTAATTCCCCGTAATGGGATTTGGTCCAGTTTCCTCCCTTTTCTCCATAAACGATATTCGAGTGATAGAAGATAGGACTACCTTACTTTATTGTATATCTGCTATGTATATTGTTTTACTGTACGTTTCGAATTTATCCCCACTTGCAACTTATAATTTGAATCAATTAATAACATGCTATATTTCTGCACCAACTAAGTACTATGTAATTTAATGTTTGTGTGCATAAATTTATGATAATGTCTTGTTGGTATTTATGATTTATATCTTTATTATACATATCTATTATTCCAATTATTGCAATGCCGAGCTGAAAATATTAGTGCCATGCCCATGTCCGCAAGATATCTCGCTGAATATTTTTCAAACTTAGATACCTATTCTGCCATCATATGGTAGAACATCCTATCTCCTAAAACATCATTTTGAGTAAATTTATAAAACGTAAAACAACTTGGCAAATGCTACTAATTTATTTAATGGCGGTACATATTGATGTTAAAATGTAGTCTATTTCCTCAAAATTGTTGCAAATATATAACAATTACAATATGATTGAATTAATTCGAAGAAAAATGAGGTTGAAAATGGAAAAGTCACTAATTAGTCAATTTCATTTATATTTCGCTTAAATTTAATACCCAAAATCAAATTCTATACGCGCCAAGGATATATAAAATGTCGTACAGTATTTTACGAGGCGTGATATAAAGTACTGTACTGGGACGCAGCAAACTTCGTCCACTTGAAACCTTCGACCGCGAGCAATCTTCGTCCTATCGCCCGGCGGAAACCTTCGCCCACTAAACAATCATTGTTTTGGTTAGAAAAAGCCGTCTCTGTAACCTGCTCCTTTCCCTCAATTAGTAACAACATCGTTTATTTATTGTATCGGTTAGAAAAAGCCGTATCTGTAACCTGGTCCTTTCCTTCTCTCTTACGGAATTGCCTTGCGGCACTCTGTTTAACAATAAAGGACAGATCCTAAAGAACACGACTTCCGGTCGTTATACAGCACTGTAATTCCATCACCAACTGATCCTTCTGATTGCTCTAATTTCCATCGTATAACCTGCAGTGTACACAAGCGAATTCGTTTATTGTTAGTGAAAACGTGTTATTCTTAAAAAGTGAAATATAACAGCAGAAATTCTGGTATACTTCACATGGGACGATCTTCGCATAAAATATTGAATCGAGCGCTATAAAATACTATATCAGGAGAAACTTAAAGAAATATCAATTATTGTAGTAACCAATTCGTGTAATAACATCGTAGGAGAGAAATGTCTATAAATTCCTTGATTTTCTTATCGAATCCTATAAGGCCTGATATCCTGATATCACCTGATATCATTTCCCTTACGACAGAACACCTGTTGTATACCAACCCTGACACCACATCTAGGTCAATAGCTAACATTTTCAATGCTGCAATTATGCTTGGTGAAGTACCCTCATCCTTTGGGGAAAATACTATTACCCATACACCCCTACATACTGAGACATACAACAATACATACACATAAAGGAAAGATAAAGAACCCCCAGCTTGTCCCCTCATATCGTCCGATTGCCTCTATTCATATCTTGGCAAAAACTTTTGAGGGAACAATTTTATCTATGTACTTCTCTGAGTACGATAGCTTAACACATACAAACCAACTGGGGTTTAAAAAAGAATTGGTACTGATATGGCAATAGGACTTGCCCTGGAACCCCCACTACATGCTGCCAAATGGATATTAACACGGCATTTGATGAGGTTAATCTTGTTATACTATTTCACAAGCTTTCAGTATCCATCAACCCATACACAATGTTTGGGTTGATGGATTCTGAATTTTCTGAAAAGAAAGACAGGCATCTGGCTGTTATCTTTGTTGACTTCTTCAAGGCCTTTGATTCAGTCTCTCGCTCACGTATGTTCAGCATACTTTTATTATATTGGATTCCATATTGGATTATATTTGGATTATTGCAGCAATCAGATCAGTATACGATGGTTCGACAACATTTGTGTCTACTGTTGACGGTGACACAGAACCATTTGAAGTGTTATGGGGCGTCCTCCAAGGAGACACACTTGCACCATTCTTGTTCATCATTGTGGTTGACTATGTTCTACGCATGTCCTTAGATCATCATAATGATGATGGGGTGATGGTAACTCCACCTACTGGCTCCAGAAGTCGAGGAAATCCTGCCAAGTACCTAACTGATCTAGACTTTGCTGATGACTCTCAGAATCATTAGAGGGAGCCCAACGGCTTCTCAGCTCATTAGAACATGCTGCTTCTAGTGTTGGTCTTTTTATTAACTCCAGAAAGACCAAAATTCTGACAGTTAACTTTGAAAGTCCTCAGCAAGTCTCTGATCGGATTAGCATAAGCTCAAAGGATGGTATGCTTGAGCATGTGGACGACTTCTGTTACCTGGGATCATGGATCCGGAAGTCAGGTGAGGACCTTCGAATACGTAATGGAAAGGCATGGGCAGCCTTGAATAGGCTTTCCAGGATTTGGAAGGCACCGAGAATTAATCGGAAACTTAAGGTCCGATTAATTAGAGCAGCAGTAGTTCCAGTACTCCTCTACGGGAGTCCATGCTGGGCTCTAACTGCTGAGGACACCAAATCTCTGGATGGCACATTCACAAGAATGCTACGCCGGGTACATTGTGTCAAGTACAATGCACACATCTCCAACCAGACACTATATAACATTGGAGGTGTCTCATTGGTTCCCCCAAGCTTGACACTAGAACAAAATCGCCTCCGCTTTGCAGGACATTGCTTTCGCCGTGAGGACCAGCCAGTGCATAATCTTGTACTTTGGCAGCCTCATGGAGTGAATAAGAATGGTGGAAAGCCCATGACTTTCTTGAGACGCATCTTAAAGGACACTGGCCTTGAAGATGCGGATGATCTAGCAAATGTCATGGGTGATAGGGAGTTGTGGCGGTGCAATTTTGTTGACAAGCCGGCACAGCATTCTTAAAAATGCAGCTGCAATGCAGCATGCCGATCCTAGTAGTAACCCATACACAATGTTTGGGTTGATGGATTCTGAAATTTCTTAAATTGAAATTAAAAATTCTTAAATTGTCCTATGCCGCTATTATATGGCTTCTTTCTAAAATTTGGAGAAAAGATTGAATTGAAGGGGTACAGAATACTAAAAGGAGTTAAACAGGGATCAGTCCTATCACCTTTTCTTTTTAATATCTTACTTCACCAAAACTTAACATAATACAGACATAAAAATTGGGATGCGTTATTAGGTTCCACCTTGGTGTAGTGGTTGCATTGAATTCACATCTCCCGTAGGTCGTGGGTTCGATCCTCACATGGGCCAGGGCAGTTTTCGTTTAGACATGAATTCTTTAAAGGGACCAGCCAGGGCGTGAGTACTGGAGTTTCCTCTGGGGAGTAAAGTTCTGAGGGGACCGCACTGGAAATAAGTCGTCAGACTTTGTGCGTAATCCCTGGCCTAGTGGCCGAAGAAAATTTACTTTACTTTACTTTACTTTACTTTACTTTACTTTACTTTACTTTACTTTACTTTACTTTACTTTACTTTACTTTACTTTACTTTACTTTACTTTACAGTATGGCATGGCATGGGTGGGAGCTATAGGATAGGCAGACGATTTTCTCCTTATGGTGAAGCTACTGGTGAAGCTGAACTCAAGTTGATGATGAAGCACATATTCAACGCAGTTCCACAAACTCGACCTGGTCATTGAACAGTCAAAAACAAAATGGATCTGCACCTCCCCCACTCCCCACCCAGCCTTCTTAGAAATTGACGATCTAATTATTCCAGAAAAAGCCAATCTCTGCTTCTTAGGATTCAATCTCGCAATATATAGGATAACATCTTTGTTTGGAGCCCTATCTAGAACGCAAACAGAAACCTTGGAGATGCACTCTAGGAAGCTGTTACGTCGACAACTCTGCCTGGGCAATTACATCGGCAATAATACCATCTATGGATTAATGGGATGTAGTTACATTGCGGATGAGGCTACAATTAGAACTATTATCCGCTTAGAATCATGTCCGAATGAGGTAATGCAAACTGGACTTGGCTATGCTCTGCTTTATAACACGTTCGTGGGGCCTTCGCGCAGCACGAAGGCTCAGTTATGAGATACAAAATAAAACGGAGCAATTCCATCACTTCATCATCACATCAATTCAATTCCATCATTTAAGAAATTTAACCACACCGCCAATAAATCAAAGAAGAGAGGAAAGTACTTCCCTTTCAACCAAATTATATAACAAATAATTCATATAACAAATTGTTAATCAGCTGTTTGGCATTGATTTTCCCCTGGAGATGGATGAATTTTTATTGCATCGAATCGAAAGTCCCCCGCCCTCCCCATCTGTGGGATTCACCCCCTTGTGGTGGAGGCTCTGGGAGGATGGGATTCCCATTACAATGCCATCCTTCAGGAAATCGCGCGTCTGCAGAGCCTGCGAACTGCTGCGAACTCGTGAACTCTTGAGTCGAGGTTTGATATTATTACTTTCAGTGGAACTTTTCTGACCGATAATATTGAGCTGGGCCCACTTAGCTTCGCTGGTTATACCTCTCCTTTCTGTGATTTTCGGGATTCAATGAAACCTCGTGGTGGCACTGCGATTTACGTTCGTAATGAATTGGATGTCACTGAGAGGAGTGACATTAAGATTATTGGACCGGAAAATAAGTGGATCCAGGTCAATCATCCACATTCCAATATACCGCTAATAGTAGGTTGTATTTACCGTTCACAACAAGTTGACACTACTAATTTTATCTCGAACCTCGATTCAACGCTGCATACTTTGGCTGATAAAAATTATGATGTTATCGTTACAGGAGATATTAATATTGGTCTATATAGGAATAATGCTAACACTATTATTTCCCTGGATTATTTAGCTGCTTTGTCCTCCAATGGCTTCACCCAGCTGATAGACAAACCAACCAGAATAACTCCATTCTCTCGTACTCTAATCGATCACATTAGTACAAACATTGAATCTTCCTTGTGTCACCATGGTGTTTTCCTCCATGAAATTGGCACATCTGACCATTAAAAGTAAAGTAAAAGTAAATTTTCTTCGGCCGCTAGGCCAGGGATTACGCACAAAGTCTGACGACTTATTTCCAGTGCGGTCCCCCCAGAACTTTACTCCCCAGAGGAAACTCCAGTACTCATTTAGCTACCACTTAAGGATGCAAGGCAGAGATGCGCCCTGGCTGGTCCCTTTAAAGCATTCGTGCTGAAACGAAAACTGCCCTGGCCCATGTGAGGATCGAAACCACGACCTACGGGAGATGTGAATTCAATGCAACCACTACACCAAGGTGGAACCTTTTATCTACTTTCATTTTGCTATCTGATTATAACACTTATTTTAAACCTGAGAGTTCCAAGACTAGTTACGATTTCTCTCAGTTTAATAAAAATAATTTCATTGACAGCTTAAATAATCCTAATTTGTGGACTTATGTGAGTCTGAATGTCCCCTCTACAGACCGCTTCAATTACTTTTATGAGGATTTCCAAAATATTTGTTCTCATCATCTCCCGACCAAAATAATAACAAAAAAAGATTTACCTAAGAAACCATGGCTTACGGCATCACTTCTGACTGCTATTAAACGGAAAGGCTATTTATACACAAAATCTGTTTAAAACCCATCTGAGTATAATCTTACGGCATATAAAAAATATAGGAACTTGCTTTCTTCTCTTCTCCGTGCAGCTGAAAAACAATATTATTCAAAAGAAATCGAGAACAATAAGTCGAGCATAAAAAAACCTGGCGTACTATAAATTCTGTTCTTCATCGCGGGAAAAATCTCTCACTTCCCAAAAAACTAGTCTCCATTGATCATAATAATAATAATAAGAATAATTTTATTTATTTGCATGGAATTAATTTTGCACTACCAAATCTCGACATATTTTCCAATTTTATATCGCAATGCGACACTATGTCTTGGGTTGGTGCGCGAAAAAATTTATAGACACCTTTAACACACACCTTTATTCAACTCCAGATAACTAACGGTTGTTCTTGTGGTAATAAATTGGTCTGAACAGCCAATAGAGATTTAACATCTGCAACGAATGCATTCAACCCCGATGCGAAATCCACCTGCAGAAATCATCAATAACCACAGTTGCCACAGCGACAAGTCACTGTGGCAACAACTAATTACCACCATCAACACTATATACAATAGCTAATCAACCAAAGCCCAACTCTAAATCAAAGCCACCTTAATTTATTAAGATGCCTTGGTATAAGATATATTATTAATAATATTTTAGAAGTTTCCATGGTGCTACATTTCAACAATGGAGGCAGGTGTTCTGCTACTCTCTGTCACATTCCAGTGATATCGAGGCCGCTGTACCCGCAGTAAAACTAATATACTGCCCTTTCAGTGGTTAAGATTCCCATGGCAACATCGAACACATTTCAATAGAAGCTTTATAGGAAACCAATTATTATTATCTAATATAAATTTGTGTGGGCTGATCAAATCCATCGCCACAATTCATTTTAAATTAAATATTGTTTGGAAATATTTTTCTACATTATAACTCATTATTAACACACAGCATAAAATATAGTATTCTTTCAGTAAGCTATCATATTTTAAGGAACTCCGAACTCCCGCGCCCAAGAAGAAAAATGAAGGCTGCAATTATTTGTCTGGTAAGTATATTGTGGTAGTTACTGCCGCCAGCTCACTAGAACTTTACATCTAATATATATAAATATCGATTGTCTGTCAGTCAGTCTGTCTGTCTGTGTGTTTGTCATCGGCTATACAATCGAACCCATCTCGATGAAATCTCGCTTGCTATAGCTCGTTAGAAAGGTCTCGCCCTAACTCGTTGCAACATAATACTCAGAGCCATCTGAAGTTCGTCCGTCTGCCGCTAGAGGGCGATTTTCGTCATTTTCGGGCGAAATTTATCGAATTATTTCGGTTCATCTATCGGTAATTAATGATTTAGAGGGCTAACATTTATCCCACCTGGTATAAAATTAACATGGGTAGATTCGCCGTGTCCCATTCTCACAAAGTTTTTATTTTATTCGAGTGTTTAATATAAATATGTATGATTATTTATTGATTAAAAATCAAATAGTGTATAAATATGTCATATTCGCCAAGCACGATCGAATTGGCCTATTGTTATTGAATTGGGAAGGATTGTTTTCTGTATCATAGCAACGTTAAGGTAATTATTGAACTCGCAGCTAGCTGGCACAGATAAGGAGCAAGCAAGCTGGAGTGTTGATTGGGGTGGGTTTGGGTTGTCTGTTGCGAATTGCTCAGAGTAATTCTGCTTTCTCAATCATTGGCTGCATGGAAGGAGAGGTTTATAACATTTTTGTTTTACTGTTATGAATATTAAAAGTAAAATAATTATTTCTGTAGGCCTGTACTTACTGTATTATTATTTTATCTAATATTATACATCTAATCTCGATGAAATCTCGCTTACTATAGCTCGTTAGATAGGTCTCGCCCTAACTCGTTGCAACGTAATACTCAGAGCCGTCTGAAGTTCCCCCATCTGCCGCTAGAGGGCAAATTGTCCGATAGTGAAAACCTGATCTCATTGGGTTGTTTTTAATGCTTTTAAGTTGAAACTTGGTAGCTATATACTGCAGCATAGGCTGTATATTTCCGGAGTCACTGAGTTGTCTACAGTTCCCCAGTCTACCGTTAGAGGGCTAAATGTCTGCGAGTTAACATCTTCTCCAACTTTGTTATTTACAATCCGTTTAGACTGAAACTTGGTAGGCATCTACTACAACATAGACTGTATCTTTACTGAGTCGCAGAATCGTCTACAATTCCCCACTCTACCGCTAGAGGGCGAAATGTTTGAAAGTTAACATCTTCTCAAACGTTGTTATTTATAATCCATTTAGACTGAACTTGGTAGGCATCTACTACAGCATAGGCTATATATTTACTGAGTCGTGCAGAGTTGTCTACATTACCCGCGTCTGCCGCTAGAGGGCGAAATGTATGAAAGTTAACATCTCCTCCAACTTTGTTATTTACAATCCTTTTAGACTGAAACTTGGTATGCATCTACTATACCATAGGCTATATCTTTGCAGAGTAGTAGAGTCGTCTACAGTTCCACAGTCAGCCGCTAGAGGGCGATATATCTGATAGTGAAAACCTCATCCCATTTGGTTCTTTTTAATCATTTTGAGCTGAAACTTGGCAGGTATCTACTACATCATAGGCTGTATCTTTACGGAGTTGCAGAGTTGTATACAGTCCCCCCATCTGCCGCTAGAGGGCGAAATATCTGATAGTGAACACCTCATCCCATTTGGTTCTTTTTAATCCTATTGAGCTGTAACTTGGCAGGAATCTACTACAGCATATTCTGTATCTTTACGGAGTCCCAGAGTCGTCTACAGTTCTTCAGTCTACCGCTAGAGGGTGAAATGTCTGAATGTGAACATCTACACCAATTTTGTTATTTACAATCTGTTTAAGCTGAAACTTGAAAGGCAGGCATTTTACTTCACCATAAACCCCATCTTTACCAAACTGCAGCGCCGTCTGCATTTCACCAGTCCGCAGGTAGAGGGTGGGTCTGAAAGTGATCATTTTCTGGAAATTTTGTTATTTACAATCTGCCTAAAGATGAAACTTGACAGTTATCTCTTAGGGGGATGGTGTTTTATTTAATGATGGTGTCTGTTCCGTATGCAGTTCACAAATCTCCCACACATATTCATATATCATCTGCACGTGCACTAGAAAGCTGTGGCCCGAAGGGCCACAAGCTTTCTAGTATATTAAGAAAGATGTGTCGGCTTGTCAATAAAATTGCTCCACCTCAACTCCCTATCACCCATGACATTTGGTAGATAATCCGTATCTTCAAGTCCAGTGTCCTTTAAAATGCGTCTCATAAAAGTCATGGGCTTACCACCATACATAGTGGTTCCATGAGGCCGCCAAAGCACAAGATTATGCACAGGCTGGTCCACACGGTGAAAGCAATGTCCTGCAAAGCGGTGGCAGCTCAGTTCAAGTAAAAGCTTTCGGAGACTAATGAAACACTTCCGATGTTGTTCACAGACTGGTTATGGAGATGTGTTCATTCTTCTTGACACAATGACCCCGGCGTAGCATTATTGTGAATGTCCCATCCAGAGGTTTTGTATACTCTGCAGTCAGTCAGAGACCAGCATGGACTCCCATCTAAGAAGGCTGTCTCTACTGCTGCCCTAAATAAACTCTAAAAGGTTTACGTATGATATCAACAATTGGTACATTTGCAACAATATTATGCGAACTTTTCAGAGTTCTGGTGTTTTACTCTTAACGCAGTAAAGTACCGTATTGCAGCGTTGCGGCCTATAGGACGAACGTACTTATACTTCTATAACTAACTATCACTAACTTAGTAAATAATCTCTTAAACACGTCTGGATTCTTCTGCATAGCTTCATAGCAACCATTATATGCTAATTTTATAATTGTTTACCGTAACTTTGTTGTAATAACTGCAATTAATTAGTGATACAAATTAAATTGGATATGAATTACATCAATATTCCTAATTATTCCAATATCAAGTAATGAAAACTTTAAAAAAATCGGAATTACTCGAACTTTTCTGAGAATTATCGATTTAGATAAACCAGCCCACACTACAATACAACTATTTTCTGGAATATAGTTTAAATAAAACGTGCAGCCATAAGCACTAGAACTTTCAATACAGTTGCGTGCATTATTATAAATAATATTAGGTTTATTTTAAGTCTTATTATACTGTTATACGGTTACATATCATATTTCAACCTTAATTCAAGTGCCTCAAACTATTTGGATTGACCAGCCATTACATGTAAACTCACGTCTGAGATAAAGTTTAAATAAAACATGCAGCCTTAAGTAATGGAGCTGTCTTATGGTTGCATGTCATATTATAATAATAATTATTATGTTTTTTTATGTCATATTTTGGTCAATTAATAAATACAATATTATATATGGTTAAATTAGTTAGTTAGTTGAATTATTTAAATGATTTAATCAATTGAAAATATAAAAGAAATGAAAGTACAATAATTTTTAGTTACTAATTTCATCAAAGAGTCTGTTTAATTAATAACTGCAATGAATTGGTTTTATGGCTGCATGTTTTATATAATCTATAGTTAATTTTGAGAAAGGACAGGCGCCGTATTTTTAGCTCTCACTAACCACAGGTTCTCTGGCTAGATAGCACAAACTTCACACTAAATATTGGCACAGAGAGACAAAAGATAGACAAATGGGACGGTTGCAGTAGAAAGGGCACATGGCCCAAAGTTCAAAGCTTTAGAATACATCTCTGAAACTACCGGACTAATAGATCGACTGACAAACGGACAGACATACAAACTTTACAAATGCTGCCAAACATGAAAACTGATACCGCAAATGCGATACGGTAAATGAAGTCAAAGTCCAAGAAAACAGACATTCTCAGGATTTTAGCCTTTGTAGGGTTTCATATTGTATTTTGACAGACAGATCGACTGACAAACGGACAGACGTATACAAACTGTACAATGCTGCCAAACATGAAAACTGATACCGTAAATGAAGTCAGAGTCCAAGAAAACAGACATTCCCGGGATTTTAGCTTTGTATGGTGTCATATTGTATTTTGACAGACACATCGACTGACAAACGGACAGACATACAAACTGTTCAATTGCTGCCAAACATGACAACTGACACAGTAAATGAGGTCAGAGTCCAAGAAAACAGATATTCTCCGGGATTTTAGCTTTGTATGGTGTCATATTGTATTTTGACAGACAGATCGACTGACAAACGGACTGTCATACTAAACTGTACAATGCTGCCAAACATGAAAACTGATACGGTAAATGAAGTCAGAGTCCAAGAAAACAGACATTCTCAGGATTTTAGCATTTGAAGGGTGTCATATTGTATTTTGACAGACACATCGACTGACAAATGGACAGACATACAAACTGTTCAATTGCTGCCAAACATGACAACTGAAACAGTAAATGAAGTCAGAGTCCAAGAAAACAGACATTCCCGGGATTTTAGCTTTGTATGGTGTCATATTGTATTTTGACAGACAGATTGACTGACAAACGGACAGTCATAATAAACTGTACAATGCTGCTAAACATGAAAACTGATACGGTAAATGAAGTCAGAGTCCAAGAAAACAGACATTCTCAGGATTTTAGAATTTGAAGGGTGTCATATTGTATTTTGACAGACACATCGACTGACAAATGGACAGACATACAAACTGTTCAATTGCTGCCAAACATGACAACTGAAACAGTAAATGAAGTCAGAGTCCAAGAAAACAGACATTCCCGGGATTTTAGCTTTGTATGGTGTCATATTGTATTTTGACAGACAGATCGACTGACAAACGGACAGACATACAAACTTTACAAATGCTGCCAAACATCAAAACTGATTGATACCGTAAATGAAGTCTGAGTCGAAGAAAACAGTCATTACCGTGATTTTAGCTTTGTAAGGTGTCATATTGTTTTTTGACAAACGAACAGACATACAAACTGTAAAAATGCCGCCAAACTTGAAAACTGATATGGGAAATGAAATCAGTGATGAAAAAAACTACATATGGAAGATTTTAGCTGTCTGGTCTAATATATTGTATATGGATATGAGCCCCTGCAAATGTCGGTACAAATATAGATTAATTATTGCTACAATCAGATAATAATTGATGAAACTTTTATACCCAATATTTCTTCTATCTTTCTATTGGTATCAACAAACATCTATAACTACTAATACTACTATCGGCATGTTGCATTGCGGCTGCATTAATTATATCAAGTATATTAAGAAAGATGTGTCGGCTTGTCGATAAAATTGCTCCACCTCAACTCCCTATCACCCATGACATTTGCTACATCATCCGCATCTTCAAGTCCAGTGTTCTTTAAAATGCGTCTCAAGAAAGTCATGGGCTAACCATCATACATAGTCGTTCCATGAGGCCGCCAAAGCACAAGATTATGCACAGGCTGGTCCACAGGGTGAAAGCAATGTCCTACAAGGCGGTGGCAGCTCAGTTCAAGTAAAAGCTTTCGGAGACTAATGAAACACTTCCGATGTTGTTCACAGTCTGGTTATGGAGATGTGTTCATTCTTCTTGACACAATGACCCCGGCGTAGCATTATTGTGAATGTCCCATCCAGAGGTTTTGTATACTCTGCAGTCAGTCAGAGACCAGCATGGACTCCCATCTAAGAAGGCTGTCTCTACTGCTGCCCTAAATAAACTCTAAAAGGTTTACGTGTGATATCAACAATTGGTACATTTGCAACAATATTATGCGAACTTTTCAGAGTTCTGGTGTTTTACTCTTAACGCAGTAAAGTACCGTATTGCAGCGTTGCGGCCTATAGGACGAACGTACTTATACTTCTATAACTAACTATCACTAACTTAGTAAATATTCTCTTAAACACGTCTGTTTCTTCTGCATAGCTTCATAGCAACCATTATATGCTAATTTTATAATTGTTTACCGTAACATTGTTGTAATAACTGCAATTAATTAGTGATACAAATTAAATTGGATATGAATTACATCAATATTCCTAATTATTCCAATATCAAGTAATGAAAACTTTAAAAAAATCGGAATTACTCGAACTTTTCTGAGAATTATCGATTTAGATAAACCAGCCCACACTACAATACAACTATTTTCTGGAATATAGTTTAAATAAAACGTGCAGCCATAAGCACTAGAACTTTCAATACAGTTGCGTGCATTATTATAAATAATATTAGGTTTATTTTAAGTCTTATTATACTGTTATACGGTTACATATCATATTTCAACCTTAATTCAAGTGTCTCAATCTATTTAGATAAACCAGCCATTACATGTAAACTCACGTCTGAGATAAAGTTTAAATAAAACATGTAGCCTTAAGCAATGGAGCTCTCTTATGGTTGCATGTTATATTATAATAATAATTATTATGTTTTTTATGTCATATTTTGGTCAATTAATTAATACAATATTATAAATGGTTAAATTAGTTAGTTAGTTGAATTATTTAAATGATTTAATCCCTTGAAAATATAAAAGAAATGAAAGTACAATAATTTGTAGTTACTAATTTTATCAAAGAGTCTGTTTAATTAATAACTGCAATGAATTGGTTTTATGGCTGCATGTTTTATATAATCTATAGTTAATTTTGAGAAAGGACAGGCGCCGTATTTTTAGCTCTCACTAACCACAGGTTCTCTGGCTAGATAGCACAAACTTCACACTAAATATTGGTACAGAGAGACAAAAAATAGACAAATGGGACGGTTGCAGTAGAAAGGGCACATGGCCCAAAGTTCAAAGCTTTAGAATACATCTCGGAAACTACCGGACTAATAGATCAACTGACAAACGGACAGACATACAAACTTTACAAATGCTGCCAAACATGAAAACTGATACCGTAAATGAAGTCAGAGTCCAAAAAACAGACATTTCCAATATTTAAGCTTTATAGGGTGTCATATTGTATTTTGACAGACAGATCGACTGACAAACGGACAGACATACAAAGTTTACAAACGCTGCCAAATATGAAAACTGATACCGTAATTGAAGTCAGAATCCAAAAAAACAGACATAACCGTGATTTTAGCTTTGTAGGGTGTCATATTGTTTTTCGACAAACGAACAGACATACAAACTGTACAAATGACGCCAAACTGTAAAACTGATATGGGAAATGACATCAGTGATGAAAATCTACATATGGAAAATTTTAGCTGTCTGGTCTAATATATTGTATATGGATACGAGCCCCAGCAAATGTCGGTACACATATAGATTAATTGCTACAAGCAGATAATAATTGATGAAACTTTTATACCCAATATTTCTTCTACCTTTCTATTGGTATCAACAAACATCTATAACTACTACTACTACTACTACTGTACTATCGGCATGTTGCATTGCGGCTGCATTAATTATATCAAATCTAATATATATAAATATCGATTGTCTGTCAGTCAGTCTGTCTGTCTGTGTGTTTGTCATCGGCTATACAATCGAACCCATCTCGATGAAATCTCGCTTGCTATAGCTCGTTAGAAAGGTCTCGCCCTAACTCGTTGCAACATAATACTCAGAGCCATCTGAAGTTCGTCCGTCTGCCGCTAGAGGGCGATTTTCGTCATTTTCGGGCGAAATTTATCGAATTATTTCGGTTCATCTATCGGTAATTAATGATTTAGAGGGCTAACATTTATCCCACCTGGTATAAAATTAACATGGGTAGATTCGCCGTGTCCCATTCTCACAAAGTTTTTATTTTATTCGAGTGTTTAATATAAATATGTATGATTATTTATTGATTAAAAATCAAATAGTGTATAAATATGTCATATTCGCCAAGCACGATCGAATTGGCCTATTGTTATTGAATTGGGAAGGATTGTTTTCTGTATCATAGCAACGTTAAGGTAATTATTGAACTCGCAGCTAGCTGGCACAGATAAGGAGCAAGCAGGCTGGAGTGTTGATTGGGGTGGGTTTGGGTTGTCTGTTGCGAATTGCTCAGAGTAATTCTGCTTTCTCAATCATTGGCTGCATGGAAGGAGAGGTTTATAACATTTTTGTTTTACTGTTATGAATATTAAAAGTAAAATAATTATTTCTGTAGGCCTGTACTTACTGTATTATTATTTTATCTAATATTATACATCTAATCTCGATGAAATCTCGCTTACTATAGCTCGTTAGATAGGTCTCGCCCTAACTCGTTGCAACGTAATACTCAGAGCCGTCTGAAGTTCCCCCATCTGCCGCTAGAGGGCAAATTGTCCGATAGTGAAAACCTGATCTCATTGGGTTGTTTTTAATGCTTTTAAGTTGAAACTTGGTAGCTATATACTGCAGCATAGGCTGTATATTTCCGGAGTCACTGAGTTGTCTACAATTCCCCAGTCTACCGTTAGAGGGCTAAATGTCTGCGAGTTAACATCTTCTCCAACTTTGTTATTTACAATCCGTTTAGACTGAAACTTGGTAGGCATCTACTACAACATAGACTGTATCTTTACTGAGTCGCAGAATCGTCTACAATTCCCCACTCTACCGCTAGAGGGCGAAATGTTTGAAAGTTAACATCTTCTCAAACGTTGTTATTTATAATCCATTTAGACTGAACTTGGTAGGCATCTACTACAGCATAGGCTATATATTTACTGAGTCGTGCAGAGTTGTCTACATTACCCGCGTCTGCCGCTAGAGGGCGAAATGTATGAAAGTTAACATCTCCTCCAACTTTGTTATTTACAATCCTTTTAGACTGAAACTTGGTATGCATCTACTATACCATAGGCTATATCTTTGCAGAGTAGTAGAGTCGTCTACAGTTCCACAGTCAGCCGCTAGAGGGCGATATATCTGATAGTGAAAACCTCATCCCATTTGGTTCTTTTTAATCATTTTGAGCTGAAACTTGGCAGGTATCTACTACATCATAGGCTGTATCTTTACGGAGTTGCAGAGTTGTATACAGTCCCCCCATCTGCCGCTAGAGGGCGAAATATCTGATAGTGAACACCTCATCCCATTTGGTTCTTTTTAATCCTATTGAGCTGTAACTTGGCAGGAATCTACTACAGCATATTCTGTATCTTTACGGAGTCCCAGAGTCGTCTACAGTTCTTCAGTCTACCGCTAGAGGGTGAAATGTCTGAATGTGAACATCTACACCAATTTTGTTATTTACAATCTGTTTAAGCTGAAACTTGAAAGGCAGGCATTTTACTTCACCATAAACCCCATCTTTACCAAACTGCAGCGCCGTCTGCATTTCACCAGTCCGCAGGTAGAGGGTGGGTCTGAAAGTGATCATTTTCTGGAAATTTTGTTATTTACAATCTGCCTAAAGATGAAACTTGACAGTTATCTCTTAGGGGGATGGTGTTTTATTTAATGATGGTGTCTGTTCCGTATGCAGTTCACAAATCTCCCACACATATTCATATATCATCTGCACGTGCACTAGAAAGCTGTGGCCCGAAGGGCCACAAGCTTTCTAGTCTAATATATATAAATCTCGATTGTCTGTCTGTCTGTCTGTCTGTCTGTTTGTCATCAGCTATACAATCGAACCCATCTCGATGAAATCTCGCTTGCTATAGCTCGTTAGAAAGGTCTCGCTCTAACTCGTTGCAACGTAATACTCAGAGTCGTCTGAAGTTCACCCGTCTGCCGCTAGAGGGCGATTTTCGTGATTTTCGGGCGAAATTTATCGATTTATTTCGGTTCTTCTATCGGTAATTAATGATTTAGAGGGCTAACATTTATCCCATCTGGTATAAAATTAACATGAGTAGATTCGCCGTGTCCCATTCTCACAAAGTTTTTATTTTATTCGAGTGTTTAATATAAATATGTATGATTATTTATTGATTAAAAACCAAATAGTGTATAAATATGTCATATTCGCCAAGCACGATCGAATTGGCCTATTCTTAGTGCTGTAGTGAATATAGGGAAGGATTTTTTTCTGTATCATAGCAACGTTAAGGTAATTATTGAAATCGCAGCTAGCTGGGCACAGATAAGGAGCAAGCCAGGCTGTAGTGTTGATTGGGGTGGGTTTGGGTTGTCTGTTGCGAACTGCTCAAGTGTAATTCTGCTTTCTCAATCATTGGCTGCATGGAAGGAGAGGTTTATAACATTTTTGTTTTACTGTTATGAATATTAAAAGTAAAATAATTATTTCTGTAGGCCTATACTTACTGTATTATTATTTTATCTAATATTATACATCTAATCTCGATGAAATCTCGCTTACTATAGCTCGTTAGATAGGTCTTGCCCTAACTCGTTGCAACGTAATACTCAGAGCCGTCTGAAGTTTCCCCATCTGCCGCTAGAGGGCGAATTGTCCGATAGTGAAAACCTGATCTCATTGGGTTGTTTTTAATGCTTTTGAGCTGAAACTTGGTAGCTATATACTGCAGCATAGGCTGTATATTTCCGGAGTCACTGAGTTGTCCACAGTTCCCCACTCTACCGTTAGAGGGCTAAATGTCTGAGAGTTAACATCTTCTCCAACTTTGTTATTTACAATCCGTTTAGACTGAAACTTGGTAGGCATCTACTACAGCATAGGCTGTATCTTTACTGAGTCGCAGAGTCGTCTACAATTCCCCAGTCTACCGCTAGAGGGCGAAATGTCTGAAAGTTAACATCTTCTCCAACTTTGTTATTTATAATCCATTTAGACTGAACTTGGTAGGCATCTACTACAGCATAGGCTATATCTTTACTGAGTCGCGCAGAGTTGTCTACATTACCCGCGTCTGCCGCTAGAGGGTGAAATGTATGAAAGTTAACATCTTCTCCAACTTTGTTATTTACAATCCTTTTAGACTGAAACTTGGTAGGCATCTACTATAGCATAGGCTATATCTTTGCGGAGTAGTAGAGTCGTCTACAGTTCCACAGTCAGCCGCTAGAGGGCGAATTGTCTGATAGTGAAAACCTCATCCCATTTGGTTCTTTTTAATCATTTTGAGCTGAAACTTGGTTGGTATCTACTACATCATAGGCTGTATCTTTACGGGGTTGCAGAATCCTATTCACTTCCCCAGTCTACCGCTAGAGGGTGAAATGTCTGAAAGTTAACATCTTCTACAACTTTGTTATTTACTAACGGTTTAGACTGAAACTTGGTAGGCATCTACTACAGCATAGGCTGTACCTTTACGGAGTCACAGCGTTGTATACAGTCCCCCCATCTGCCGCTAGAGGGCGACATATCTGATAGTGAACACCTCATCCCATTTGGTTCTTTTTAATTCTATTGAGCTGGAACTTGGCAGGAATCTACTACAGCATATTCTGTATCTTTACGGAGTCCCAGAGTCGTCTACAGTTCTTCAATCTACCGCTAGAGGGTGAAATGTCTGAATGTGAACATCTACACCAATTTTGTTATTTACAATCTGTTTAAGCTGAAACTTGAAAGGCAGGCATTTTACTTCACCATAAACCCCATCTTTACCAAACTGCAGCGCCGTCTGCATTTCACCAGTCCGCAGGTAGAGGGTGGATCTGAAAGTGATCATTTTCTGGAAATTTTGTTATTTACAATCTGCCTAAAGTTGAAACTTTCTATTGCGAATTGCTCAAGAGTAATTAATTCTGCTTTCTCAATCATTGGCTGCATGGAAGGAGAGGTTTATAACATTTTTGTTTTACTGTTATGAATATTAAAAGTAAAATAATTATTTCTGTAGGCCTATACTTACTGTATTATTATTTTATCTAATATTATACATCTAATCTCGATGAAATCTCGCTTACTATAGCTCGTTAGATAGGTCTCGCCCTAACTCGTTGCAACGTAATACTCAGAGCCGTCTGAAGTTCCACCGTCTGCCGCTA
Organism: Nemertoderma westbladi; assembly: GCA_032718475.1. Lineage (NCBI taxonomy): Eukaryota > Metazoa > Xenacoelomorpha > Nemertodermatida > Nemertodermatidae > Nemertoderma > Nemertoderma westbladi. The sequence goes on from JAUCBJ010008097.1 coordinate 23,256, forward strand.
GAGGGCGAATTATCCGATAGTGAAAACCTGATCTTATAGGGTTGTTTTTAATGCTTTTGAGCTGAAACGTGGTAGCTATATACTGCAGCATAGGCTGTATATTTCCGGAGTCACTGGGTTGTCTACAGTTCCCCAGTCTACCGTTAGAGGGCTAAATGTCTGAGAGTTAACATCTTCTCCAACTTTATTATTTACAATCCGTTTTGACTGAAACTTGGTAGGCATCTACTACAGCATAGGCTGAATCTTTACTGAGTCGCAGAGTCGTCTACAATTTCTCAGTCTACCGCTAGAGGGCGAAATGTCTGCAAGTTAACATCTTCTCCAACTTTGTTATTTATAATCCATTTAGACTGAACTTGGTAGGCATCTACTACAGCATAGGCTATATCTTTACTGAGTCGCGCAGAGTTGTCTACAGTACCCGCGTCTGCCGCTAGAGGGCGAAATGTATGAAAGTTAACATCTTCTCCAACTTTGTTATTTAGAAACCTTTTAGACTGAAACTTGGTAGGCATCTACTATAGAATAGGCTATATCTTTGCGGAGTAGTAGAGTCGTCTACAGTTCCACAGTCAGCCGCAAGAGGGCGAATTGTCTGATAGTGAAAACCTCATCCCATTTGGTTCTTTTTAATCCTTTTGAGCTGAAACTTGGCAGGTATCTACTACATCCTAGGCTCTATCTTTACGGAGTTGCAGAGTCCTATACACTTCCCCAGTCTACCGCTAGAGGGTGAAATGTCTGAAAGTTACCATCTTCTCCAACTTTGTTATTTATAATCCATTTAGACTGAACTTGGTAGGCATGTACTACAGCATAGGCTATATCTTTACTGAGTCGCGCAGAGTTGTCTACATTACCCGCGTCTGCCGCTAGAGGGCGAAATGTATGAAAGTTAACATCTCCTCCAACTTTGTAATTTACAATCCTTTTAGACTGAAACTTGGTAGACATCTACTATAGCATAGGCTATATCTTTGTGGAGTAGTAGAGTCGTCTACAGTTCCACAGTCAGCCGCTAGAGGGGGAATTGTCTGATAGTGAAAACCTCATCCCATTGGTTCTTTTTAATCATTTTGAGCTGAAACTTGGCAGGTATCTACTACATCATAGGATGTATCTTTACGGAGTTGCAGAGTCCTATACACTTCCCCAGTCTACCGCTAGAGGGTGAAATGTCTGAAAGTTAACATCTTCTCCAACTTTGTTATTTACTAACGGTTTAGACTGAAACTTGGTAGGCATCTACTACAACATAGGCTGTACCTTTACAGATTCGCAGAGTTGTATACAGTCCCCCCCTTTGACGCTAGAGGGCGAAATATCTGATAGTGAACACCTCATCCCATTTGGTTCTTTTTAATCCTATTGAGCTGGAACTTGGCAGGAATCTACTACAGCATATTCTGTATCTTTACGGAGTCCTAGAGTCGTCTACAGTTCTTCAGTCTACCGCTAGAGGGTGAAATGTTTGAATATGAACATCTACACCAATTTTGTTATTTACAATCTGTTTAAGCTGAAACTTGAAAGGCAGGCATTTTACTTCACCATAAACCCCATCTTTACCAAACTGCAGCGCCGTCTGCATTTCACCAGTCCGCAGGTAGAGGGTGGATCTGAAAGTGATCATTTTCTGGAAATTTTGTTATTTACAATCTGCCTAAAGTTGAAACTTGACAGTTATCTCTTATGGGGGTGGTGTTTTATTTAATGATGGTGTCTGTTCCGTATGCAGTTCTCAAATCTCCCACACATATTCATATATCATCTGCACGTGCACTAGAAAGCTGTGGCCCGAAGGGCCACAGGCTTTCTAGTCTAATATATATAAATATGCATTGTCTGTCTGTCTGTTTGTCATCAGCTATACAATCGAACCCATCTCGATGAAATCTCGCTTGCTATAGCTCGTTAGAAAGGTCTCGCTCTAACTCGTTGCAACGTAATACTCAGAGTCGTCTGAAGTTCACCCGTCTGCCGCTAGAGGGCGATTTTCGTGATTTTCGGGCGAAATTTATCGAATTATTTCGGTTCTTCTATCGGTAATTAATTATTTAGAGGGCTAACATTTATCCCATCTGGTATAAAATTAACATGAGTAGATTCGCCGTGTCCCATTCTCACAAAGTTTTTATTTTATTCGAGTGTTTAATATAAATATCTATGATTATTTATTGATTAAAAACCAAATAGTGTATAAATATGTCATATTCGCCAAGCACGATCGAATTGGCCTATTCTTAGTGCTGTAGTGAATATAGGGAAGGATTTTTTTCTGTATCATAGCAACGTTAAGGTAATTATTGAAATCGCAGCTAGCTGGGCACAGATAAGGAGCAAGCCAGGCTGTAGTGTTGATTGGGGTGGGTTTGGGTTGTCTGTTGCGAACTGCTCAAGTGTAATTCTGCTTTCTCAATCATTGGCTGCATGGAAGGAGAGGTTTATAACATTTTTGTTTTACTGTTATGAATATTAAAAGTAAAATAATTATTTCTGTAGGCCTATACTTACTGTATTATTATTTTATCTAATATTATACATCTAATCTCGATGAAATCTCGCTTACTATAGCTCGTTAGATAGGTCTTGCCCTAACTCGTTGCAACGTAATACTCAGAGCCGTCTGAAGTTTCCCCATCTGCCGCTAGAGGGCGAATTGTCCGATAGTGAAAACCTGATCTCATTGGGTTGTTTTTAATGCTTTTGAGCTGAAACTTGGTAGCTATATACTGCAGCATAGGCTGTATATTTCCGGAGTCACGGAGTTGTCCACAGTTCCCCAGTCTACCGTTAGAGGGCTAAATGTCTGAGAGTTAACATCTTCTCCAACTTTGTTATTTACAATCCGTTTAGACTGAAACTTGGTAGGCATCTACTACAGCATAGGCTGTATCTTTACTGAGTCGCAGAGTCGTCTACAATTCCCCAGTCTACCGCTAGAGGGCGAAATGTCTGAAAGTTAACATCTTCTCCAACTTTGTTATTTATAATCCATTTAGACTGAACTTGGTAGGCATCTACTACAGCATAGGCTATATCTTTACTGAGTCGCGCAGAGTTGTCTACATTACCCGCGTCTGCCGCTAGAGGGTGAAATGTATGAAAGTTAACATCTTCTCCAACTTTGTTATTTACAATCCTTTTAGACTGAAACTTGGTAGGCATCTACTATAGCATAGGCTATATCTTTGCGGAGTAGTAGAGTCGTCTACAGTTCCACAGTCAGCCGCTAGAGGGTGAATTGTCTGATAGTGAAAACCTCATCCCATTTGGTTCTTTTTAATCATTTTGAGCTGAAACTTGGTTGGTATCTACTACATCATAGGCTGTATCTTTACGGGGTTGCAGAATCCTATTCACTTCCCCAGTCTACCGCTAGAGGGTGAAATGTCTGAAAGTTAACATCTTCTACAACTTTGTTATTTACTAACGGTTTAGACTGAAACTTGGTAGGCATCTACTACAGCATAGGCTGTACCTTTACGGAGTCACAGCGTTGTATACAGTCCCCTCATCTGCCGCTAGAGGGCGACATATCTGATAGTGAACACCTCATCCCACTTGGTTCTTTTTAATTCTATTGAGCTGGAACTTGGCAGGAATCTACTACAGCATATTCTGTATCTTTACGGAGTCCCAGAGTCGTCTACAGTTCTTCAATCTACCGCTAGAGGGTGAAATGTCTGAATGTGAACATCTACACCAATTTTGTTATTTACAATCTGTTTAAGCTGAAACTTGAAAGGCAGGCATTTTACTTCACCATAAACCCCATCTTTACCAAACTGCAGCGCCGTCTGCATTTCACCAGTCCGCAGGTAGAGGGTGGATCTGAAAGTTATCATTTTCTGGAAATTTTGTTATTTACAATCTGCCTAAAGTTGAAACTTTCTATTGCGAATTGCTCAAGAGTAATTAATTCTGCTTTCTCAATCATTGGCTGCATGGAAGGAGAGGTTTATAACATTTTTGTTTTACTGTTATGAATATTAAAAGTAAAATAATTATTTCTGTAGGCCTATACTTACTGTATTATTATTTTATCTAATATTATACATCTAATCTCGATGAAATCTCGCTTACTATAGCTCGTTAGATAGGTCTCGCCCTAACTCGTTGCAACGTAATACTCAGAGCCGTCTGAAGTTCCACCGTCTGCCGCTAGAGGGCGAATTATCCGATAGTGAAAACCTGATCTTATAGGGTTGTTTTTAATGCTTTTGAGCTGAAACGTGGTAGCTATATACTGCAGCATAGGCTGTATATTTCCGGAGTCACTGTGTTGTCTACAGTTCCCCAGTCTACCGTTAGAGGGCTAAATGTCTGAGAGTTAACATCTTCTCCAACTTTATTATTTACAATCCGTTTTGACTGAAACTTGGTAGGCATCTACTACAGCATAGGCTGAATCTTTACTGAGTCGCAGAGTCGTCTACAATTTCTCAGTCTACCGCTAGAGGGCGAAATGTCTGCAAGTTAACATCTTCTCCAACTTTGTTATTTATAATCCATTTAGACTGAACTTGGTAGGCATCTACTACAGCATAGGCTATATCTTTACTGAGTCGCGCAGAGTTGTCTACAGTACCCGCGTCTGCCGCTAGAGGGCGAAATGTATGAAAGTTAACATCTTCTCCAACTTTGTTATTTAGAAACCTTTTAGACTGAAACTTGGTAGGCATCTACTATAGCATAGGCTATATCTTTGCGGAGTAGTAGAGTCGTCTACAGTTCCACAGTCAGCCGCAAGAGGGCGAATTGTCTGATAGTGAAAACCTCATCCCATTTGGTTCTTTTTAATCCTTTTGAGCTGAAACTTGGCAGGTATCTACTACATCCTAGGCTCTATCTTTACGGAGTTGCAGAGTCCTATACACTTCCCCAGTCTACCGCTAGAGGGTGAAATGTCTGAAAGTTACCATCTTCTCCAACTTTGTTATTTATAATCCATTTAGACTGAACTTGGTAGGCATGTACTACAGCATAGGCTATATCTTTACTGAGTCGCGCAGAGTTGTCTACATTACCCGCGTCTGCCGCTAGAGGGCGAAATGTATGAAAGTTAACATCTCCTCCAACTTTGTTATTTACAATCCTTTTAGACTGAAACTTGGTAGACATCTACTATAGCATAGGCTATATCTTTGTGGAGTAGTAGAGTCGTCTACAGTTCCACAGTCAGCCGCTAGAGGGGGAATTGTCTGATAGTGAAAACCTCATCCCATTTGGTTCTTTTTAATCATTTTGAGCTGAAACTTGGCAGGTATCTACTACATCATAGGCTGTATCTTTACGGAGTTGCAGAGTCCTATACACTTCCCCAGTCTACCGCTAGAGGGTGAAATGTCTGAAAGTTAACATCTTCTCCAACTTTGTTATTTACTAACGGTTTAGACTGAAACTTGGTAGGCATCTACTACAACATAGGCTGTACCTTTACAGATTCGCAGAGTTGTATACAGTCCCCCCCTTTGACGCTAGAGGGCGAAATATCTGATAGTGAACACCTCATCCCATTTGGTTCTTTTTAATCCTATTGAGCTGGAACTTGGCAGGAATCTACTACAGCATATTCTGTATCTTTACGGAGTCCTAGAGTCGTCTACAGTTCTTCAGTCTACCGCTAGAGGGTGAAATGTTTGAATATGAACATCTACACCAATTTTGTTATTTACAATCTGTTTAAGCTGAAACTTGAAAGGCAGGCATTTTACTTCACCATAAACCCCATCTTTAGGCTTTCAGGCTTTCTAGTGTCAAAAAGAAGTCTGCATTAAAACAGAATGGTGGCCAGGGAATAATTTTCCTTCGACGGCTTCTCAAGGGCACATGACTTGGTTTTGGTAGGTATGGCTGACCGACTGAACTTTCATTTTGCTATCTGATTATAACACTTATTTTAAACCTGAGAGTTCCAAGACTAGTTACGATTTCTCTCAGTTTAATAAAAATAATTTCATTGACAGCTTAAATAATCCTAATTTGTGGACTTATGTGAGTCTGAATGTCCCCTCTACAGACCGCTTCAATTACTTTTATGAGGATTTCCAAAATATTTGTTCTCATCATCTCCCGACCAAAATAATAACAAAAAAAGATTTACCTAAGAAACCATGGCTTACGGCATCACTTCTGACTGCTATTAAACGGAAAGGCTATTTATACACAAAATCTGTTTAAAACCCATCTGAGTATAATCTTACGGCATATAAAAAATAGAGGAACTTGCTTTCTTCTCTTCTCCGTGCAGCTGAAAAACAATATTATTCAAAAGAAATCGAGAACAATAAGTCGAGCATAAAAAAACCTGGCGTACTATAAATTCTGTTCTTCATCGCGGGAAAAATCTCTCACTTCCCAAAAAACTAGTCTCCATTGATCATAATAATAATAATAAGAATAATTTTATTTATTTGCATGGAATTAATTTTGCACTACCAAATCTCGACATATTTTCCAATTTTATATCGCAATGCGACACTATGTCTTGGGTTGGTGCGCGAAAAAATTTATAGACACCTTTAACACACACCTTTATTCAACTCCAGATAACTAACGGTTGTTCTTGTGGTAATAAATTGGTCTGAACAGCCAATAGAGATTTAACATCTGCAACGAATGCATTCAACCCCGATGCGAAATCCACCTGCAGAAATCATCAATAACCACAGTTGCCACAGCGACAAGTCGCTGTGGCAACAACTAATTACCACCATCAGCACTATGTACAATAGCTAATCAACCAAAGCCCAACTCTAAATCAAAGCCACCTTAACTTATTAAGATGCCTTGGTATAAGATATATTATTAATAATATTTTAGTAGTTTCCATGGTGCTACATTTCAACAATGGAGGCAGGTGTTCTGCTACTCTCTGTCACAGTCCAGTGATATCGAGGCCGCTGTACCCGCAGTAAAACTAATATACTGCCCTTTCAGTGGTTAAGATTCCCATGGCAACATCGAACACATTTCAATAGAAGCTTTATAGGAAACCAATTATTATTATCTCATATAAATTTGTGTGGGTTGATCAAATCCATCGCCACAATTCATTTTAAATTATAAATATTGTTTGGAAATATTTTTCTACATTATAACTCATTATTAACACACAGCATAAAATATAGTATTCTTTCAGTAAGCTATCATATTTTAAGGAACTCCGAACCCCCGCGCCCAAGAAGAAAAATGAAGGCTGCAATTATTTGTCTGGTAAGTATATTGTGGTGGTTACTGCCGCCAGCTCACTAGAACTTTACATGTCAAAAAGAAGTCTGCATTAAAACAGAATGGTGGCCAGGGAATAATTTTCCTTCGCCGGCTTCTCAAGGGCACATGACTTGGTTTTGGTAGGTATGGCTGACCGACTGAACTTTCATTTTGCTATCTGATTATAACACTTATTTTAAACCTGAGAGTTCCAAGACTAGTTACGATTTCTCTCAGTTTAATAAAAATAATTTCATTGACAGCTTAAATAATCCTGATTTGTGGACCTATATGAGAATATTACTAAATATATAATATTATTATTTTAGAACTATATGTCAGTAATATTTATGGTACTACTGGTGGAGTATGCGTACCTTTACACACCATAGCACATTTTGTATACTGCACTTGCTAGATTATATGATATTCTACATATATTTTCATATTTATTTATGTTTTCGAAAATTGTTCATGTGCAAAAAATATTTGTTATAAAACACTAATATTTCTTTAGTAAATAAATAGCTAATATGTATAAGATTCTTAAAAAATTTGCAAAAACAAGCTAATATAAACAAATTTGGTTGGGTGTATGCTTAACTGCACTATTAGTCCCTTATCTATTACTGTCCTCCCTACAGATAATTGATAACAACCCTGTAACGTACGGCTGAATGGCTTTTTAGTTTAGCTAATACGTAATAATATACATAATTTCTAAGTCAGTCACTTTCAGCGTACCTGTATTAGGCCTACAGAGCTATAATAGTGCGTGAGGATTTCTAGAAAGCTGTTTCCTTAACAGCAGATGTATTTATTCCCACATACGATTACAATAATAGGGACATATGTAATTATTTCAAAATAGATAGCTAACATGTCCAGTCATTTATATATAATATCAAATCACCAAAATTATCGCATATTAGCTAGTATAAAAATGTAATAAAAGTTTTAAAAAAGTTGCTGGGGATAGAACTTTTTAAAAATGTCCAGCAACTTGTTGCTGGACTCCTCACACACAGAAACAAGTTTCTGAAACTTGTTTCTGCAACTTGTTGCTGGACTCCTCACACACAGAAACAAGTTTCGGAAACAAGTTGCAGCAACAAGTTTCTGTGTGTGAGGGGGTCCAGCAACTTGTTTCAGAAACAAGTTGCAGAAACAAGTTGCTCCGTGTGAGGGGGGCCTTACTGCAATATTATACTTTATATTAGCCAATCAACTGCGCTTGACAACTGTTGCTGTGTTATGGCTGACGTCACTCGTGCAGTTTTCTGAAACGGCCTGATTTTTCGATGTTGCTAATTTTGCGTTTTAAAATTTCTATAACTCGGCAAATATTAATTTTTTTGAAGTAAAATTGCTCTGTGGGGTTTTTTGACATGCTCTTTCACATGAAACCAACGAAAACTCGAAAAAAAATTTCCGAGTCGTCTACCCCATTGTACAAATCTGCGTTTTCCGGTGGCATGTACTGTAGAACATTTTCTTTTACAAAACTATAGCTAATATTACACAACATTAAAAAAAAAAGTATAGCAAAAACTAGCAACTACAAAAAAAATTCCGGTCATGGGTACACATACTATAGTATGTAGTAGTGCCTTTCATTTTTATACACGTTGTAAAACGATTCCATGCGTTTTAAATAGAATCCAAATTTTTTTTAAAAATGTTCTAGAACAAAAAATATTTGTTCCAGAACATAATATTTTTAAAAAAGAATAGTTGACATGTTCTGCAACATTTTCTATACAAATAGAAATAAGAACTAGCTACTATAAAATATTTATAGAAGGAAGTAGGATGTCGAGTAGGATGACTAGTGTAACTAAACTAACCCGTGTCACCATAATTCTGCCTTTGTATAGCTGTTTTGGCTAGTGATTTATGTTCTGGTACATATTTCCGACTCGTTACATGTTTAATTTTTGTGGTAGCTAGTGTTTTCAATGGTAGTTAATCTATTCATAAAAATGGTACAGCAGCTAGTGTTTATAAAAATACCAACAAATCGTATTATTATTACGAATATCCATAGTAAATTTGGTTTATCTTTATTTATTTATCAGTGAAAAGAGCCTAGTATTGAAGAAAGTAAAATAACGCTATTTCTGCAACAATAATTACTTAAATAAGATAATTAAAAAAATACAGTAGTTGCACAGACTCTGTCTTCCTTACCTTACATATATAATATAGCCACCGGGGCGCAAGCCGGGAATGAAATTGAAGGAGTATAGTTCTGTGGGGTCTATACTGGAAATGAGTTGTGTGACCTTCTTTTCTATTTTTCGTACTTGTTACAAGGAGGTCTCCTTGTTTTTTTTTTTTCATTTCCGAACTCATTGCCTCTAACATAAGGTAAGGAAGACCGAGTCTGTGCAACTACTGTATTTTTTTAATTATCTTATTTAAGTAATTGTTGCAGAAATAGCGTTATTTTACTTTCTTCAATACTAGGCTCTTTTCACTGATAAATAAATAAAGATAAACCAAATTTACTATGGATATTCGTAATAATAATACGATTTGTACTAAAAAGCTTACCCGGTTGGGATCTACGATCCCGTCACACCACTCCCTAGCTTTGGTGCACCAAAAATGCCGAAGCACTAAGTCTTCAGGCTTCTATAATACTTTCAATTGATTCAGCGGTCCAGAAAACCTATAAATGTGCGTTGAAATCTGAAACTTTGGTTTATTTTCCGAATCTCGTATTTTTCAATATTTGAAGTGCCACACCCTAATTATGCCACACCCTTTAATTACAGTGTGGGGGCCGAATCGACCCTCTGCCAGTGCAGCTAATGGTCTAAACACCCCAGTAGTGGTAATAGGGTTAACGTTTCGAAATCTGTTTAAAATCACTTCTGCCTTATCCTTCAGCAAATTAACCTAATATAATACTCGGCCTGCGGCCTCGGTAATTATACAGGTTAATTTGCTTCTGGAACGGCATCAGTGATTATTCAGTTTTATTCGCTTCAGGTTATTATTTCCGTATATTAACTCCAGAACATTGCAATATTGTATGTATATTAACTCTAGAACATTGCAATATTATATGTATATTAATATTAATGTCAATTTTTTAAATAACGTGCTACAGTAGGCCTATATTTCTATGTTTATGTTCTGGGCTTATAGTGTTTTTGTATTAAAATTGTAAAATGTAAAAAAAGTAAAATTCCATCTTCGGCGAATTAACATATCGCCTCAAAGTTAATTTATAAATTAAGGGAAGAAGCAGTTGACAGTGGCAAGTTATTATAACCAAAACAATAACAAAATTCGATAAAACAGGTTACGGTAGTAACGGTGCTATTTCGTACGGTACTAAATTCGTTTATTTTGTATTTTTCTTGTCGTTTCTAATTTTTCAAAATCACATCCGGTATTATATCGAATTTCGGGAATGATTTCTTAAAATATATATTGTGATCTTATTGTATCCTGCGTACCTGATCTTAAGTATTCTTGGAATGTGGCATCTTTCTGAAATTGATTTATTTTACGATTTATTAATTGTTTGAAATTGCATTTTTTTTAAATGAATATACTGTATGTATGTATGTATGTATGTATGTATGTATGTATGTATGTATGTATGTATGTATGTATGTATGTATGTATGTATGTATGTATGTATGTATGTATGTATGTATGTATGTATGTATGTATGTATGTATGTATGTATGTATGTATGTATGTATGTATGTATGTATGTATGTATGTATGTATGTATGTTTATGAACTCATTTAATTATGATGAAGCCTAATGAAGAATTAACAAAATGTTTTGTTTTTCTTTTTTTCTTTACGCCGAGCCCCCCTCCTCCTTCCCCTTTCTTCTCTTATATTTGTTCTTGTTGTTCTCTGATTATTTTTTCCCCCCAACCTTCGGTCTGTCTTACCCCTAGCCTCGTTCAGTTGGTAGAGCGTGGGACTTGGGATCTCTAGGTACCGTGTTCAATCCCCCATTCCGGTGAATGTTTTTGTTGTAAGTTTGGTAGCAAGCCATTCAAGGGGACAGTTCATGCGTCAGTTGTAGACGCGGACCTTTGCGCGATTCCGCGCTTGCTTATTACCGTTTTAAAATGCCGACTCCATGTTCTTATACTTATCGTTCGTTATCTTACTTATACTTACTCATCAGCCTCACAAATTAAAGCTTCTATTGCATGTGTTAGATGTTGCCATGGGAATCTTAACCACTGAAAGGGCAGTATATTAGTTTTACTGCGGGTACAGCGGCCTCGATATCACTGGACTGTGACAGAGAGTAGCAGAACACCTGCCTCCATTGTTGAAATGTAGCACCATGGAAACTACTAAAATATTATTAATAATATATCTTATACCAAGGCATCTTAATAAGTTAAGGTGGCCTTGATTTCGAGTTGGGCTTTGGTTGATTAGCTATTGTATATAGTGTTGATGGCGGTAATTAGTTGTTGCCACAGTGACTTATAAGGTCGCTGTGGCAACTGTGGCTATTGACGATTTCTGCAGGTGGATTTCGCATCGTGGTTGAATGCATTCGTTGCAGATGTTAAATTTATATTGGCTGTTCAGAACTACTGCATTTATTACCACAAGAACAACCGTTAGTTATCTGGAGTTGAATAAAGGTGCTCATTATTAGAGCCTTTTTTCATTATAATCGCGCACAAGAGCGCAAACCAGTTGTACTGACATTTATTATCATTAGATTAAAATTGGGTAAAATTTAAATATGAACAGACATGCGTTATGGGAACACAATACTATATTATATATCAACTATCAACAATAGTATCCTATACAATACAACTGACTGACACACTAAAATTGTACGACATGAATAATGTCGATGGAAACTGAAAGTAAGTATAATACGACTTCCATTCAGTAAGAGTTGTACAGGCGCAGTGGCGGTACGGCTAATGTCGCGTTACGGAAAGTCGCGTTACGGCTAATTTACAGAGTAGCCGTAACGCGACTTTGAAAGTCGCGGTACGGCTACTCAAAAAGTCGCGTTACGGCTAATCTATTGTCTCTGTTCTACATAGGAAATCATTATCAATATTATTCTATGGTGTTTACGTACAGATGAGAAAGGTTCGAAAAGTTTAATTTAATAATGTTTTACAGCATGGGAGTATCCGGGGGGGGGGGGGGGGGGGGGATTTTAACTAAAAAACTTAATTTATTAATTATTGTATTATTTTTGTTGTATTGAGTACCATAGTACACACAACCATAGGTATTTTGGTCGAAAGTATATCAGTATATTGCCGAAATATTGCACTTTGAATTTATCATTATATTAATCAAATCAAAAATATCTAAAACTAAAGCTTTTGAATTAGCCAGTCATGCCCCGCGTATGGCATTTGGTTCGGTGGTGGGGTGGTTTGGAATGGTTCGGATCGGCCGCAAAGGTGTGGTTCACTACACCAACATGCCAGTCGGGATCTCCACCCCCTCCCAATGCAGCTGGACGGACCTTCAACTGGTTTCAACGGCCATTGCCTGCTTGTCAGTCCCCAAACAGAACGCCATATGGTCTATGTAGCGAGCCAGGCGTTGGTTAACAACATTGATATGAAGTAATGGAATATGTTCCACAAAACTATTCATTGCTTCTTTGGCTGCTATTATTGGCTGTAATCCGTGTGCTTGAGGCTGTGACTAAGAATACCATAGAATACAATATTATATTAAAATATTGAATGTGAGGTTGTCGAAGAACATACAGTTTATGAAAGATAGTAAAATTCCCCCCCCCCCCCCCCACCCCCCCGGAGACTCCCATGCTGTAAAACATTATTACATTACATTTTTCGGACCTCACCTGTACGTAAACACCATAGAATAATATTGATAAGGATTCCCTATGTAAAACTGTTCGCGCTTTTAAGACCTTTGGCAGTTTAACCCGCCAAATCTATATGTCTTCTAGGTTATAAATCGACTTTAGCCCATGACAAGTATTTGATACAAATAAATCCAACATTAGCCGAAGCCAGTCTATGCGCGACCATTCACCCGCTGGATATACCCGGGAGACTGGATTCGGATGCTTTAATTTGATTGCGGTGCAGGCCTACCGTACTATTCGATTGATCGTTAATATATAATCTCTGACAAATATTATTCACTTTCGGGAAATATTAGCAGTTCCTTTAGGACGTGGCGCTCTATCCATATAAACAGAGCTATGACTTACACTATACACAACGGGATGGCTTATAGATCACAAAAGGTGCATTCTTTAGGAAATGCTTTGTTACTCGGTCAAGCACATACAGACTATTGCACACCACTGCACACTGAATTGCCGATATTCACTGATTTTAATCATGTATAAAGAGAACAGCAACCGACATTTGTAGGGCCTATTAAGTAGCATTGAATTCACTACAAACCACGATAATGTATGTCGCAATTGCTATATGTAACCGGTCTCTCTAACCTTAGTTATAGAATTATATTCCCTAAATGCCGTGGATTTTCAAAATTTTATTTTATTCGAATTAACTTTGTAAAGATTGCTTTGAGTTATCATTCGTATTTGTTCTATCATTGGTACGCCTATTGGTCAAGTGGTTCAGTAGCTCAGTCGGTAGAGCGTTGGAAATTATATGTGTAGTAGGTATTGAGTTCGAATCCTAGTAAGTGCGAATTATTTTTTGTACAGAATTTCAACTCATTTAAATTGACCGCTACAAATTAATTGCATTTGTCTGTACCAATGAGACTGTAGTTATTTGATTGTAACCAATGTCGTGCAAGTTATATATTAGCTGGACCAATAGCTATCTTTAAAACCTTGTTAGAACCTATAGAACAATCGAGAATTTTCTCGATTGATTGCAGCACAAATTTGGTATATAAAGGTGCGATTTGTTCATTAGTTATCTCTCTCATTACACATCTATACTTCTCAGATTATCTTATCTTATCAATATTCTGTCGTGCTTAGTTTATTTCAGATTACATTGTATTATAATTATATCTTCTGTAATAAAGTCAGAATTATCGCTAATCTGCTTTTTCTATCTGTTTTACCATGATTCACTACGGTGAACCCAGCTAAGGGACAGGATGGCCGGCTAGAGATCGGGCCGCAGCAATGAACGGGAACATCACGGGAATGTAGACAAGAGACAACCCGCAATACCATCTTGAGTTATTCGCCCATCGCCTGAAAGGTTAGACAGCGTTCGACGCCTCGCTACCTAAGTATAAGACCAAAAGATCAAAAGGTAGAAGTAGTGACACGCTGTGAGCCTAAAATTACATCTTAGGGACTGTACTGTCTTGATTCAGGAAAACCACAGTAGACCTTCATATTCCTACGGGAGGGGAGAGAGAGCAGGCAGATACTAGTACGCAGATAGGACGTAGGCACACCGGTACGAAGCATACAAATTGGTAGGGTGCAGCAAAACTGTACGCCTAACTCTTGCTAAGTACGGGTGCGTCTGTGACTATTTGTAGTACGACGGTGTCCATTGCATTAGAACTTGTAGGCTAGGAGGGTTGCTGTGTTTTCACCTGAATTGGGATTGTACCGTTCAGGCGGTAGGGCAGTTTACAACTAGGCGCAAATAAATTGAGGCTATTAGGGATATACTAACATCTACCGTGTCCCCGCCAACGCCCTGATAGGAAGTTACCCGGACTACCTGGGTGACTAAAATTCTAGATAGGACGCCAGGATAGCTATTAGTAACTGTACGCCTACTGTAGTAAACTAACACATCTCTTCTTAGTATTAGGGACCTGGTACCTAAAATTGCCGAATTCTGGGCGTAGCATTAACCCTATGCCTGAATTTGAGTCCTGGAAATACGCAAGAGGGGAAGGAACCTTATCATTCGTGAGTATTGGACCTACAAGTTATAAAATTAGAATATTCGTAAAATGCACACCGTACCCAGTAATTATATATGTGAAGGAGCAAAACTGTTTTTGACCGTTCAGAATTAACACACGCGCGTTAGAAATTATTTACACCTCAAAATATATAAAATTAACTTTCGTCCTTACTGTGTTTTGCCCGCTAGTTAGACATCTCCAAATCTCTGCCTCTGTACCTAGCTAGCGTCCCTTCGCCCAACCATATAAATCACACCGCGGCAAAGTATACGAGCCCCTTAGTCCGTCAGTGAGTCAGCCTGATTTTAGGATTCGCTGCGCGGGATTTTGTTTTATCGAAGTTTTGTCTGCTCGTAGACTGTTTTCTGCCTCACCGGTTATAAGAGATCGATACTGCAATATATTCGCTTACTTAGAGTTTACTGTTTTGGTGAGAAGGTCGGATTTATGATTTGATTCACAAACTTTACAGTAGGATATTGCAGGTATTGTTACCGTCTCTTCCATTTATTAGTGTATCAAGAAGATTGGGGTTTCTGATCGTTTATCAATATTCTCCAAATAACAATATGCAAACGAATGATACATTTAATAACAAACCGTAAATAGCAGTAAATAATGCGGTGAAAAGCAGTTTGAGTTTACAGCACGTAGCATGCAGTACCGTGCCAGACCAGGTAGGTAGTGTGCCAAGTTAACCAAGATAACAGTTTTGTGATCTTATAATTAAAGACGTTCTAATGTTGGAAAATTCAGAAACATTCCACAGCCGATGATGTTCTAAGCTGGGAAAAACGTCATTACTGAATCATGTTATTCGTGGTATACATTTTACACACAAAGAGGTAATCTATCACTGTGATTGGTCAACTGTTGTTCTGATTGGTTGATCGAACGGAACAAAGAGGCCACTAGAAGCAACAGTTTAGAGGATTTGAGCGAATGGGGGAAAACTGGATTACGAATGGAAAAGGCCAGTTATATCCCCCAAAAGCTTTTACAAAAACCAAGACAATAGATTAGCCGTAACGCGACCATTAGCCGTAACGCGACTTTTAGACTAGCCATACCGCGACTTTCAAAGTTGCGTTACGGCTAATCTCTCAAAAAATTAGCCGTAACGCGACATTAGCCGTAACGCGACGACACCGTTGTACAGTATATACGTAGAAGTTCATCAAGTAGCAATCGCAAAAAATCTTCACAAATCAACCCATCCAAGTATTTAAGTATCCATTAAATTAACCCATTAAATATTAATTAAAACATTTACAAACCACGGTTCACAAAGTAGCGCTCTAATCCCATGGGAGTAAAATTATGCAAAAATATTAACAATATATAGCTTTAAAACGATGAGGATAACGAGGCAGGCAACGGTGGACCAGCATAGCAGGATAATCATGAAATTTTAATAAAGGTTCTGTTTAGTGTACGGGATGGACATTGAACACTCCTGGTTAAGTATCTCAATTATATAATTCCAAAGTAGTCAAGGATGTACCTATGTCTTGTCTATTTGTATATGTGGAGGTCATGAGTGAACGAAGGGCAGGTAGTGGGTTCGCCATTGTTGCATTGCGGAATACCAATGTGAGCCTTACCCTGGTTGTGGGGCGAGCGACGAAAGCAAGCGAGCTTAGCATACAGGTACCACTAACTCAATCGGTGTGTCGGTTGTTATGTCGTTCTGTTGTTTTGTTGTGTTCAATTTAAACAATTTCAGCCAAATCTCGATTAAATCTAACCAAACTTGGTACACATGTAGTCTGACAAAAGTTTAGAAGTTTTCCAAGTTGAATAATTAGCCTTTTTGTGAAATTGGTCTTCAGCACCTGTGTAACTGTCTTGCAGTTATAATAAATTAATCTATCAAAAATTATTAGGAGTAGTAGGGTCTTGGCCGGCTCTGCGACAGTTGGACCCCACTGACACCCATTGGGTGTCATATGACACCCAATTATCACCCTATGGGTGTCATTGGGTGTCATTGGCGCCAGACTGTCTGGGTGACACCTCCCAATTAGGCTAATTAGACCCTAATTGACAGGTGTCATCAATTAATTAGTACAATTAAACCCTAACAGGTGTCATATGACTCCTAATTAGGGTTTAATTGATTATCCTAATTAATCAGACTGATTAGCGCCCTGACACACAATGGGTCAATCAGTGTTGTCCAACTGTCGCAGAGCCGGCTCAAGAGGGTGTCATAAGTGACACCGCAGCTCTTTTATTCATTAATACTCTATTTATTTATATTTAATTTTAATTAATTACTTTGCATTTTATTTTATTCGTATTTAATTCTAAATTAATTATTCATTTGTACTTTATGGGTATACAGCTCCCTTACTGGTAACTAATTACTCTTATCTATATCCAGACAGCTTTATCGTTGACCTTTGACCTTTGACCCCCCAATTAGCTTTAACCAAGCAACAGCATATTAATGATAGTTGTATCCAAGCGCCCCTGCCCCCCACCCCGTGACAGCTCTGATTACTAATTACTCTTACATATATCCAACCGCCTGCAGTTCCATAGTCTGCCGCTAGAGGGCGTATTATCTGAAAATTAACATCTTCTCTAACTTTGTTATTTTCAATTTAACTATTTATTTGTACCTAATTTTAATTAATTATTTGTATTCTATTTGACTTTATTTATTCATTTGTACTTTATTTTAAATTAATTAATTGTATTACTTTTATTTTATATATTGATTTCTATTTTTAGATTAATTTGGTTTTATATTACCAATGAGATCACTATGACATAATGTCTATTTTTAGCTCTATGGTTTATAGATCCCTTATCGTTAACTTTATAATCTTTCCTCTCGCGGCCCCTTTGTCTTCGTTATTCAATGGCGCCATTCTGTCTACCATTGAATAACATTGGGCAATCATTATCTCGCCTGATGTGACGTCATCAAAGCTGCTCTCTGATTGGTTTAATTATACAGTCTTTTCTCCCTCCTGTTCCCTGATTGGCTAACCCATTCTAGCCCCCTCTATAATAGCCCCCGTTCACCACATTCCCAATCATTGTCTCTTTGTTTTCCTGAAAAGTTTTAATTATTTTCGTAAAAGTATTTATTTATTTTTATTTCCTAAACGAGTTACCGGTACACAATCACGATGGCACATTCAGAAATCAGCTATTCAAGCAACGATCTGGTTTGCAACGAAAATCAGTTTATGCTACAAGACAACTCGTTTGGTCTATATTTCGATTCGGCGAACAAACTCTTCCCGTTAACGATAAATACAACCTTAAACCAACCCATCCCGATTCCGGCAAACTACGCGCACTTTATTTTCCGCGCCTGCTACGAACTTCACGATGGACAATATCAAACCCTCGACGATAATAAACTTCATTCCTCCAACCACGGTTTCAAACTTTTAAAAAGGGACAACAAAATCACGTTCAATCTAACTACTTCGCCCGAGACGTTTACGATTCCAACTAGTATAGTCGATTTTATTCGAGAAAACATCAACCAAGATGTGGCAAATCGTCTACTGGGTTTAACCACTCTCGTAACCTCCTTCTTCTCCGATGATCGCTTATTTGATTTTCATAGTATCGCAAACTCGATTCTTCTTCTCATCTGGAACTCGTCGACTCCGACCGAGGAAGAGGAGACTCGTTTCTTTAAACTTTTCGACAAGGATGTTCTCACTTTCGGCGAGAAATTGAATGAGCTCACATGCTTTTTCGCCAATAAAGTCTCCTATTACTTTGGATTCAATTATAGAGTTGGCACCTATGGAAGTATTAACCCAGTGAATCCACTCGAGTTAATAAAGCTGGAAGACACTGTAAACAGTTCATGGATCACATTTTCCGTCACCTGCGCCAATTTATTTCAACAATATGTAAACATCTGTCGCCCTTTTATTAATCCTACTACTCACCTTGTCCTAAAACCGGGAAATTGGGTTGCTTTTGACTATTGCACTTTTGGGTTTGTTACAAATATTCGGAACGAGCGCAATTTAGCGATCACCAATGGCTACGAGGTTGACGATGGAAAGGCTATTGTTTCTTCTAGGGGCATGATTCTTCTTACACCAACCGAGGTCGGCGAATTGAAATGGTTCGATTCAACCGTCGAGGATAGTGAATGTGTCTGCTACGATGAACTTAACGTATACAAAGACAACATTTCCGAGCGAATATCGATACAAAGTTGTATCAGCGATTCAGAAATTGATTTACAGATAACCGAGAGAAAATTTAACGAATCCTTTACTATAGCTAACACAATTCAAGCGCGCGAGGCTCTAATCAGATTCAAGGCTATGGCTATACAATTTGCTTTCAAACCGAAGCAGATTACAATCCCCAATCACCAGCGCTATCTCATAAATAGCAGTATCGCAGCCTTTATCTATAAGTTCAAATCCGAAAAATATGTTGGTATCTGGCCCATTTTAATGAAAGACGAAGAGAATACCACTTTTCAGTTCACCAACGGTCTCAATATTAGGGGCAGCGATTTTCTCGCGATAAATATAACCAACCCACCCAACTCTCACTACTATCTCAGTCCTTACATTCATATCGAGAACAAACCAGCAGAAATTATATTCACCAATACGAAAAATACCAACACTATCACCCTATCCAACGACTTTACCATCGCGCGCCTTTTCGAATTACTAAAACGTTCTCTCAGAGAAGGCATATTTCTCCCGCAGCAAACACACCTTAATCTATCTCACCCCCCAAGAAAAGGTTATCTCAACAAACTATTAAAGAGAAAATTATCGCAACCATTAATAGTATCGGACCCTAAAAGGGTTAAACCAGTTATTCTCTGAGACCAGCAACCCTATTAATATAAACAGTCTCTATTTAATAAAAACTGTTCTCACTATATCTTTTGTTATTGTCGATGTTCTTATATTATTTATTTTCAATGTTGTTGGTAAATTATTTATCTGTTGTTATATTATTTAATATTGATGTTGTCGGTAAATTATTTATTCTTGTTTCCCCATATTGTTTAAAAAATATAAGATGTTTAACCGGCTATTTTTCATTTTTCTCTACTAGTTAATCTATTCTATGAGAGCGAGCCATGAAGTAAGTGAGTCTCAGCATACCATTAATGACCCCTACTGCTTCTTCGTAATCAATTTGAATGTTAACCCCTAAATAAACAGCCAATCCCTATGAATTCTTTACAAACTCGATATGCAAGTTGTTTATCAGAGCTGATTTTAATTAAAATATATTATTTAGCGATTTTCGTGATTAATGCTATAAATTATATTCACCAAAATGAAAATATCCACCCTATTACTCTATCCATCAAGCGATGCTTTGTATGTATTGATGGCGAGCAAAGTTTTCAGGGCGACCACCTCTAGGCTGTAAGTACGCTGTTCTGTCCTATCATAGACACTCTGTCTTTTAGATGCTTCACTGTTAATATTAAGCCGTTAGCCATGGCGCCGCTGATAAGCCGCGAGGATATTCAAAGGCTTTGGTTTGATTGTTCGTACTATGGATAGTTCAATGAAATCATGAAAGGGAGGGCCGCATGGGGTTGAAAGTGATAGCCCCTCATCCTTATTTTCCCGAGAAATTCTTAAAGGCGACTATGAATAGAACAATGAAACATTAAAGGGAGGACCGCATATGATGGGAAATGATAGCCTTTCAACTGCCTTTGCCCAGATTTGTGTAAGTTCGAGGGAGGATGTAGAGGAAAATATACTCGTAGCTTTAATGCCCCATTTGATTAAAGTAGAGCAAATTTAGCTTTCACCTAAGGGTTATCACTCCTTGCAACTGCAAAATTTAAAATTCTATCTATGATGTATTCACTATATCTCGTTTGCTGATATTATTTCATCGCGAAATTAAAAGCATCTGCTATCACTATTATTATAGTATATTATCTAAACTAGTGACACCGAGTTGGAACAGATAGGATAATTGCACTTTGTTATGTTTTAGTTTAGTAGCTTTAATCATAATACTACCGGGCTATAAAATGTTGTATAAATATCGGGGGGAGGGTCATAATGACCCCGATCGAGGTGGGGAATCGAATCTATGACAATCTGTATATCCTATTTTGTGTTTACTTTTTATATTTTCCACGAAGCGAGGGCAAAAATTTAAATTTCCTGAAAATTTCTGAGTCTCAGCACACCATTAATGATCCCTATGCCTTCTTCGTAGTCAATTTGAATGATAATCCCTAAATCCCTATATTTTTCATAAAAACCCTCAAAACTTTACAAATTTTGAAAAATCGGCTAATATAAAATGCCCCATAGTTTCAATAAAAATGGTACTCGAAATGTGAATACAATGCTTCCACTTCATCAAGGTGAAACCTTAACGAAAACTATCCTGATCCACACTCGATTTGTAAATACATTGCATCCACTTTTACCCAGATGGAGCATTTGTATTGTATTTAAGATTTATTTTCATGAGTCACATAATAACCCCAATACTACC
>JAUCBJ010008098.1:0-49219 GCA_032718475.1 Nemertoderma westbladi
CCTAGTGTGTCCTTATCCCAGAACGAAGGGGGTCCTAGTTACAGGACCAGATTTGCCCTAGTAAGAGGGTCTATGCAGCTACAGGTGGCACCTCCTTTATGCTGCATGGAGGTGGCAAGTTTTCTTGATCAATGACCTAGAATACCTGACCTGACCTCATCCTCACTGGTACATGCCACCTCTGCTAGCCTCCCCCTCAATATGTGCGCCGGTGTTAAAGCCCTCGATGACCCTTGGTCACGGTATAATGGCTTACCATTTAATGCCCCCTCGCACTCTGCCAGCCCCGTGTGCAACACGTCTCCTTTAACTTTCCTGTCTCCTTTGTCACCCTTTGCCATCGGCTCCTCTCCCTTTGGATCTACTTACTAACATCCTCTCCCTTTCCACCTTGTCTTCTTATTCGACCTCGTTAGTATCGGTATATTTTTTATACCCGCTAAGATCGGCGTCTCTTCCGGACATATCTCTGGATACCTTGCCGTTCCCATTCCTTCCCATTCCATTCCATGCCTTCCCCATTCCCATACCGATACTCGCCAGGAACATCTATGTTCCATCCCATCACCTCTAGATCCTCTGGTTTGAACCCATTCTCCTCCACCCACTCCCTTGCTGTTGCTTCTCGTCCTGTCTCCTCTATCGACGGTGTAGCAAGGTAGTGTACCAAGATATACGTGTTGTGTAGCAAGGTAGTGTACCAAGGTATACGTGTTGTGTAGCAAGGTATTCTTCGTTTGGTGTAACAAGGTAAACATGGGTTCATCTTTAATGCATGAGATTTGTGTATCAAGGGTTAGTGATTTTGAAAACAAGTAAATAAGGTAGGCTATATCTGGGGTCAATATATTCAGTTCAAGCCTCTGTACAGTATGTAGTTCAAGTTTCGGGAGACAGATGCACTGTAACTACTTAATTAATTGATTAATTGATAAGTAATTTACATATGTCTGTTTTTTGTATGTGTTAGGTACGACATCATTTGCTATAAACACGACAAATCATTACAAATAAACAAATTAAATATGTTCATTAACTTATCACAATAGTTAACTGAAACCCCTGAAAATCTATTCGACTAGTTTGCGTGTTTCATCGCCTCTAAGTTTACATGGTGGGGGTAGGGGGTCTGCTCAGCTAGTTCCTTTAAAATGCTATGTAGCATGCCTCTCGCGGTTTAGATGTTGGGCTGTTGCAATTTTCGACAGCCTGCTGGAAGACTATCATGTTCACCCTTCAAATCGACCAGCAAAATGATCGAGAAATGGCAACTGCTTATATTATCTTTTGCGAATGATTGGAACTCTTCAGATACCCCCCCCCCCCCCCCCCCTCACTCCTGAACGCGTGCCTTTATGAACGCCCCCTAAAGTTATTTTGCCAAGTACCGGTAAATGAATTATTAACGCAATAATTTTTATTGTCCGTTTAAATCCTTTTTTTGTCCTTTTTTTTTTATTTTTTATGTCCTCCAAAAGTCTAATGTTAGGTTCCATGCTACCGGTTTCTCTACTGCTGTTCTCTCAGGCTATCAGTACCGGTATTAGTATATATAGCACTATTTTGCTGTATTGTATGTACAGATGTAGGTATAAAGCAGGTATTTCTGTATTTTAGTACCGGTACCGGCACCGGTACTGCTATAGGCCTACTGTGTAGCCTACCATTTAAATACGGTAATAGTAGGCCTACCGGTTGTGCTAATAAATTTTAAATAATTGATAGGCCAAACTGGATTGCAGGATTTTTAAAATGTGGATATACCTTTCACATAATTTAGGCCTATTACTGTATTAGTTTTATCGTCTCTGTAACCTGCTCCTTTCCCTCAATTAGTTAAATAATCGTTTATTGTTTTGGTTAGAAAATCCCGCCTCTGTAACCTGCCCCTTTCCCTCAATTAGTTAAATGATCGTTTATTGTTTTGGTTAGAAAACCCCGCCTCTGTAACCTGCTCCTTTCCCTGAATTCGTAAAGTGACCGTTTATCGTTTTGGTTAGAAAGGCCCGCCTCTGTAACCTGCCCCTTTCCCTCAATTAGTTAAGTTATTGTTTTGGTTAGAAAATTCCGCCTCTGTAACCTGTCCCTTTCCCTCAATTAGTTAAATGGTCGTTTATTGTTTTGGTTAGAAAATCCCGTCTCTGTAACCTGCTCCTTTCCCTGATTTGGTAAAGTGACTGTTTATTGTTTTGGTTAGAAAACTCGGCCTTAACCTGCTCCTTTCCATCAATTGGTAATTGTTTTTGGCTATAAAATGAGTGTTTTGCTACGTCATGTGGTAATCGATTATCGACAACAACCACAAACTATTAAATATAGAGTCTTTTTACCACAGGCGCATATGGAAATCTATCTCATAGTCTATAAATCATGGAATGTTTTGGCACAGGCATAGTGAAATCAACTGTCTGACAGTCCAGAAATCAGCAGTCTGACAGTTTGAAGAAATACATACATAAAAAGTCATTAAAAGGACAATAAAAATCATTAAATGGACAACAAAAGTCATTATGCATAATTCGTAAAAAAAAAATGACAAAAAAAGTCAAATAAAAGGACATTAAAAATCACTGCCAATTATTAATTATAACGGTATTTTGATTTCAAGCCTGGAGATACTTGAGTTAAATACGTGGCACATCACACAGTAACTAAGGTCCGTGCTAGAATGCTAGATTGAAATCCCTATAGTGGGGCTGTTAAACGCCTACCGTGTATTAATTGTATTGTATACCTTGGGAGTCGTTGTTGAAGCTTGACCCCATTGTTTATATCGTAGTGGTGCTGCTACGCCTACCGTGTATTAATTGCATTGTATACCTTGAAAACATTGTTGAAGCTTGGCGTGTTGCTGTCCCATTGTTTATCACACTGATAGAGTATAACTTGAACATTATAATAAGCTAAAACTGTCTACCTTGGTATAAAAATGTCTACCTTGGAACGAACAAACTCTTTCACTTCCAAGGGATACAAATGTTTGATCAAATGATGTTATCAAATACTTATATCTGTTATATTTAGTTTGCACCAGCACTAGCCTTTTTCGTTTAACTACGTAATTGCTATTAGAGTTTCGGTGTTTATTATTAATTACTAGTGTGCTATGTATGTATTTTGTAAAGTATTTGTTTGTTTAAAATGTCTTTTTTGTTTATGTATCTACTATTTTACCGTGGTCCCGCGGGTCCCCGTGGCTTGGAATAAATATAATAATATAAATTCCAAGGGATACCAATATACTGCAGTATCATAGAAACGGGAAGGGCAGCGACAATTTATCTTAGCCAACACAAAGGGCTCTATAGAAGTAATTAAAATGGTAAGTGCCGATATAAACCCGTTCGTTTGTAGAAAATGACAGGCAGTCAAAGTTATGTTCCAAGGGTATACATATTTATCCAAAATCGTGTCCTACCCTCCTTAAACAGATTGTGTGGTCAAATTGCAGGAAGTAGGAGGGTCGAATAGATATAATTTGGGAAGCAGAATCAATACCCATTACAATAAATGTTTATTTGGCGGCATCCCGACACCATGTAGACAGTCCGTAGATGTTGTTTTTACACTATTTTTTTTAAGAAAAAAGTGAAATTCTATATAGTTTGCTATGCTAGACGTTATTTTAAGCCATGGGTCATGTTTATGTGCTCTTTGTGATTAAATGAAGAAACAGCGTCCACTCTATCGTTTGGTATATAATATTGGCCAAGATATTCAAGTCATATTTTTGTATGGCAGCTTATTTCATGGGGACTATATTTTGCAACGCCCAAGGTAGACACCAAGGTATACATTTTTATGACTTGACTTCTTGTACTGAAAATACAATATTAGTGTGCAACTCAGATTTTATCTATGTTGTAGAGCGCGCTCTAATCTTCAAAACGAGCCATCAACCATTCAAATCGGTTGATGTAAACTGGATGGTGAATTTACAAAAATGTGCCATCCCTACTGACCAATGACCTGGAACGAATGCTCCTTATTAGATTATGTATTACAAAGATTGGTCGATGGTATTACTAAAACAATACAAAAAAGTTAAATAAGTTAATACAATGGGAAGTATTTGGCCACAAAATATAATTACATAATTAATATTGTATCATTAATTATAAAGAACTGCCGAAATCTTTCCGAATGAGCCGAAAATAAAGAAAATAATTTGAAAAATGGCGGGTGGGGTGGAGGAGTGGGTGGGGTGGAGGATGGGGTGGGGTGGAGGAGTGGGTGGGGTGGAGGAGGGGGTGGGGTGGAGGAGGGGGTGGGGTGGGGTGAGGTGGGGGAGTGGGTGGGGTGGGGGAGTGGGTGGGGTGGAGGAGTAATTTGGAAATAAAAAATATCATTCTGAGATAAATTCCATTAATGCCGACTTCAAAGTTTAAACCTCCCAGCACAAAACTGTCTGTCTGGGATCTGCTTGGTTAATCATTTCTGGCACGAAGGAAGCACACCACCGAGCTATAACTTTCAATACGGGGTTATCCGGGGTCGAAGAAAAATATATTCAAAATATTTCATTTCCGATGTCAGTGTTAAGGTTCCGGTGGAATTAACTTGCCTGTCTGTTTTACAATTTTACGGACAAACCGTGATACGGAAAAAGTGAATATCTCGAGAACTAAAAGAGGTCTCGCTAAGCTGTACCAGATTTGAAATCCTCATTAAATTTTACCCTAGATGAAATAAAAATTTCAAATTTTGACGCTGAGGGTGGCCCCCCAGCCCCCCCCCCCCCCCTAAAATGATATAAAGATTGTACCGTACCTTAGTGTATCTGAGTGATGATGTACTTATTTAATATACTGATCGCTGTGTATATCACATATTGTTACGCTGTGTACACAATGTTTGATATGCCATAAGCAAGGACTCCAATGAGGTGATAAACAGTTAATGTAGCAACTCATTAACACAACTCAGCTCTACCCTGCCGTCATTGCGTCATAGTGCAGGCCGAACATATAGGCACACATTCCGACCTTAATTCTTAACAAAAAACATTTCTATCATTATTAATGTGTAACAGGATCATTTTAATAGTCATTGAAATAATATTAAACTAATCCAATTTATTATTTTATTCAGATTTATTAACCGACATAATGAACCTGAGTACTCAACAGCTTTCAACACCACAAATAAATAAACCACTAGAACTTCATAAGATGCGGATATTGTTTGCTGCTGAGACTGAATCTACAGCCGAGGTATTCCTTGAGAAAGGGCTCAGAGTCCACAATAGGTAGGAGTTGGCCGTCTACAACATTCTGGGCCTCTTTGCGTTCCTCGCTAACTTGGTAAGTTTCCTTCTGTGAACCGAACAAATCCTCAGACTTCTTCTTAATGTTCCGTTTGTTCAACTTAATCTTCTTAAAGAACTTGTCGTTGAGGGTTTCTGGGATGTCGACTTTACTGATGTCGAGCCGCGTCGATGTAGCGATGACGTAGGCCTGATCCACCCGGCGCAAGGGGACCCGGTTGTACTTGTACGGACCGGTTACTAACAGCAACCCGCTGTCCAACTGCTTCAAGTAGACCACCCGCTTTCCCTTGTTGTTCCCGGCAAGGAGGATGAGCACATTGCCGGGTTTTATGGCGCCTCGAACTCGCGGTTTTCTCTCGCTTTTCGGGCGTTTGTTGCTCGGCAATCGTTTGGGTCGATCCTCCGTCGGATAATATCGCTGTTTCTTCTTCAGTAAAACCATTCGTTTCCCTCCGTTCTTCTCTCCGTTTATTTCCTTTTCTTTATATTCTGCGACTTTTTCCACCGTTCGCGGCACCGACACCTTCTTACGTTTGTGGACGGCGCGCAGTTTCGACATCTTTGCACGGCCGTGTTCCATAACTGAACGAGCCCCCGCCACAGGTTTGTTTCTAGGTTTTCCGATTCTACCAACCGCCATCGTACAGTCGTATACTGGTATTATTTGATTCAGTACAGCAGAAATACTGCAAGACCGCAGTACTGTAATAGGCCTAAATACTGAATTAACAGTCTAGCAATTTTGGGCGTACTGGCGTAGGACTACAGGACTACTGGCAGACTGGACTACAGCTGTACAGGACTACCGTATGCCAGTACAGCCGTATGCTGCTATGCGAAGCGCACTGCGTACCCAGGCAGCCAGGTACCACGTGGCGTGCAGACGTCAGCAGTATGATATAGGCCTAATTTATATTTTCTGAAAGTACGACGCCAGGAAGGTTGTGTAAACAAGAAGTACAATACCGGTACTGCAATACAAGGCCTACTACAGTACTAGTAGGCCTTGGTACCTTTTTTGATTGAATTTTTTCCCATATAGAAATACATACTGCACAATACTGAAATAATATATATAAATCACAATTTACCGGTAATTTATTTTACATTGTTTTATGTAAATTATGTAAATTAATGGATGGTATATAATACATGTGTTCGCGCTTTTAGACCTTTAGCAGTTTAACCTGCCAAATTTAGGTGTCTTTTAGGTTATAAATCGACTTTAGCCTATGACAAGTATTTGATACACTACATTAGCCGAAGCCAGCCTATGCGCGACCATTCACCCGCTGGATATACCCGGGAGACTGGATTCGGAAGCTCTGACCTTATTGCAGTGTAGGCCTACTGTATTATTCGATTGATCGTCAATATATAATCTCTGACAAATATTATTCACTTTCGGGAAATATTAACAGTTCCTTTAGGACGTGGCGCTCTAAGTATGTAAACAGAGTTATGACTTACACTAAGCACAACAGGATGGCTATTGATTCACGTATAAAGCGCATTCTTTAGGAGATGCTTTGTTATCTATCACACTCATGCACACTACCGCACAATGCTGCACACCGATCTGCCGACCTTCACTAATTTTAGTCACATATAAAGAGAACAGCAACGGACACATGTAGTGCCTATGAAATAGCATTAGATTCACTCCAAAACCAATATAATGTAAGTCGCAATTGCTATATGTAACCGGTCTCTACCTTCAGTATATCAAGAAGATTGGGGTTTTATGATTATTTATCGATATTATCCAAATATAACAATATTCCATCAAACTGATACAATTAATAACCGACAGTAAATAGCAGTAAAATAATGCGGTGAAAGGTACGTATAGTTATGATATGATAAGTGTTAGATAGAATAACAGTTATACGTTTCTATGATCAAAGCCGTTCTAATGTTTTGGCTAAAGTCTGAAACTTCCACAGAAGTACAGAAGAATCCTAAGCCGGTGTTCTGGGCTTAGAAAGATACATACTGACTGAATTGCGTGAGTTTCTATATGCACTGTCCAACACAAAGAAAATCGCTCTGATTGGTCGAGTGAGTGAGCCTGAACAAAGAAACATCTCAACATCTCAGCTGATAGATGTCGTCATCTGGACTACACTGTATCAAGAGTATTTGGCGTATTGCGGCATAAAATCGCTAGTTATGTCCGCTAAAGTACACATACAGAAAAATGGCTTTTTATGTCCACTAAAACGCCTATACAGTAAGAAAACGGCTTTTTATGTCCGCTAAAACACCTACAGAGTACTTTGCAGGAAAAATGACTAGCTAGATCCGCAAAAGCCTTTACACCACTCCCAGAAAATGGGATTTAATTCTATAAAATATAAAAAATCACAGTTTCTAAAATATAAAAATACTCTAAACAGTTAGTCTTTCTTGCGAGGACGGCGTTTACGCAGTTTTTTAAGGCTAGCAAGAGTCCTTTTTTCTTTGGGGCGAGCCACTTTACTAGGAGGGCTATAACTCTTGAGTGAAGGGTAATACAATTGCATCAGAAGGTATAGGGTTACGATCGGTGTATCCGCCGGTCGAGGTACCCGGTTGATCGGTATCAACCTCAGTGGAACGAGGTCGAACAACCTTGAGAGTGCGTTTTGAGACAGCAGCTCTTACTGGTCCCTGACGGGTCATTTGCACGAAAACGGTAGGTGGACCGTGTGTAGTGAGAAATTTCCTCGGTTTGATGATTCTTTTCAACTCGCGTTCTCGGGCTCTATCGGAATCGGTATGCTTCTCCTCGAGCTGATTTTCCAATCGTTGGAAGCATTCGTCTAAAATTCTTTTAGAGAGTAGGGTCGCCCAAGTTCGATATCTTCTTAGAGATTCTGGATTTCCTGATCGAACTGAGATAAAGCTAATTCGTTTATCGCTTGGACTTGTTGCCGCAATTTACGTTTCTCTAAACAATTGTAGGTTCCTTTTCCGATCTTTTGACGAATAGTGTCCAACGCGTTTCGTACAACTCTCTCCTCCACCTCGGTGACAGGTTGTATCGGGTTAAACCGGGACGATGATACGGTTGAATGGCGATATTAGATGTCCGCGTCCCAATCCGACTGGGTAAGATGGGCGAATATTTAGGGAGCCCACAACCGGAGTGCCACCGACTAACTGTTCGGGTAACACTAGATCTTTGAACAGTGAGTACAGTTCGGGAGGATCCGTGATACTATTAGGATCAAGAGTCTGAGATCTAACTAGGGAATGAGGAGGTCTGACCGAGTATTCCGGAACTCTGATCATAGGTTTATTTATGGATCGTTTGAATCGAACGAGCGTAGGTGATACATCGAACAAGTTTCGCTCGAAACTCCCGTAAATATAGCGAGTAAAACCGTGTTTAAAGCAACGTCTCCGCGGATGTTTATGTCTTTCCGTTTGTTGGTTGGGTCATGGCCTTGGGCATTCATCGCAATAATACCAAAGACGCATGTCTTGTAGGGGAAATGCGGGTGATATTTATTCGGTTTTACAATGTTTCTCTCAAGAATTCCAAATATTCGTTGGAGTTACTGCGTTTATCCGGTTCTTTAACGTCTACTCTTTCGAGTCGATTTCGAATAGAATTTTCGCATTCGATTTTCAGTTTATCGTTCCGACTCCGCTGGGTATGATATTTAAATAGTACCATTTCCCTTTCGGTGTCGACATCGTCCGTATCTTGTAAATCGATAGGATGACCAGTAGTTAAGAAGTCCATATGCGTACCATTACGATGCGTATAGCGAGCAGTGAATTTTCGATAGTCCAATTCATGCGTAAGTTGCTCCTGGGACATCGGCGGTTCGATATAACGACCATCGTCCTCCGTAGTAGTTGGACTAGCGTCGCTGCGTATCAAGCTATCAACAAACGCTTGCAACGGTAGAGTATATTTCTCCCTGATACCAAGATCATCTTCTATCAACTCAGTCATATCTGCTATATGAGTTTATCAATATTATAATGAGTTTATATTTATGCTAGCGGGCGTCGCTGCCTACCCCTCTCTGCCCCCGGACAGTGCAAGATCCTCAGCGCCGATGTACCGTCGTCGCTGTGTTTTTCGCCAACGTAGTAGCTACACAACGACAACAATAACCGGCACAAGTCACTCCACTGTCCGTCCCAAAGTCTTAGATTCATTTCAGGTTCTTGCTGCAGAGTTAGGGCTACTTTCACAATTGCGACTCACTACTGTAAACACACTTTAGTAGTAACATTCACCTATAAACGCACAAGTTCCACACAACTGTCACAAATTGTACACATTTGGGCCATTTGTTCGTTAGTCAGTGCCTTCCAGAATGCCACGTTATTATTATGTATCCTTGGATACTAGCAGTGTGCTATTTACTCCCTATGCTATTCAATGGGGCAAGCTTTCTATTGTTCTTTTAACTCACTTCTAATTCTAGCGTGGTTGTTGCTATGGTGACATTATGGAAAGCTAAGGGTAGAATTAGGGTAATTCCCATGCATACAGATCTGGGATGCAATTTAATAGTAATTCTTTAATTGTCAATATCCCCTTTATACATGATTTTATGAATTTTATCGGCTATTGACTATATATTGGAGATTCTCGCACACTAATACACGTAATAGGGTGAATCTCAGCTCCCATGATCTATTAATTTATGGAATTTTGGGAATGTTATAAATTGTATAATGTTAGCTTATCCAATTCCGCTAACACAAACCCATAGAGTGAGCCATTAAGCAGTATTGGGAGCACGAGGTTGATTACCAATATCAACCTCGTGTTACCCCAATAAAGTGGGAAGGGAAGGAGAAACACACAATAGGGGTCAGGGGCCAAACCCCTAACCCAGAGAGAACAGGTGGAGTGAACGGGAACACTCCAAAGGGCGCCAACAGGGGTATCAACCAATCAGAGGGGGGAAAGGCATCGATTAGGTACAGCAATAAGGCCACCGTGCAATATAACCAGTTACCAGTAATCATACCAGTCAGTTATCCCAGTATCATATTGGTGCTAGTTAGGTTAGATAGTTTAGCTAGGGAAGGACCGGGACTTTAGTTACCGTATCCCGCCTTCCGTGTACAACAACCTATATCTATACCTTATTAGACTGATCATTATATACACCGAACATCAGAACTCATTTTACTCTTTACACACGGCGGGGACGCGTGAACTAAACATCGGATAAATCGGGATCCCTCCTGGATCCCGTCACAGTAACTAAATCCGTGCTGCTGCCCTGGATAAACTCAATAACCACCAGCCACCAATCACTAAAGACGAAGATGAGTCGAGAGAGAGGAACGACACCGCCGCGGACCCCGGACGACGATCTAACGATCCGCGAGGCCACGGCGAGACGATACGAACCCACGACGCCGGTCGATGCTACGTCGACCACGTCGACGCAGGTTGACGCCACGCCAACGAGCAACCCGGCGAACCAAGATGTGGGGGGTCGTCTACAGCGAGAGAGCGAGTCGAGTAGAGGAGAGAGTGAGACGGGAGAGGAGAAAGACGAGTCGACGCGGAGCGAGGGTCGACGTACCGATGTCGCCGGTCAGCCACAGACCGAGGGCGACGGACGGCCCACCGGAACGGCAACGGTGGGGCCAACGGTACGACGCCGAACCCGGAGGGAGAGAGGAGATGTCGACGACGAGGACGTCGGGGTCGTCCGGCTCCGACGAGCCTACGCCGCGACCCGGGAGCAACTGAAGGAAGCTAGAGGAGGGGCTGAGATAGACCAGGTGAAGTTGAGGAGACGACTAGGTGAGTCGAACAGATACTTTGATTACCTAGTGCGTTCTGGGCAGGGAGAACTGGCCAAGGAGAGAGCGAGAGGGGTTGCCTTCGAACTGTTTGGGCTATGGGAACGTAGGGGTATGGGGCCTGGTGTAGTGTACATAGGGCCATACTTAGTCGATGCCAGGGAAGTTAAGTTAGTGGGTTGGGCGGGACCGCACGAGGGCGAATCCGAGGTTAGCTCCGAGGATTCGGTCTCGTCGGTCAGCGAGGACCCCGGAAAGCGGGGGAAAGTTAGTAGGACGGAGGGGCGGCGGGAGTCCGTCGCAACCGATAAGTCTGCTACATCCTCCGCAAAAGAAAGACGGGTGCGAGAGAGTGAATGCATGGCATATAAATTAAAAATGGAAGAATTAGAGTGGCGACTGAGGGGAAGGAAGGAGCGAGAGAGTGAGCGTGAGGCAAGAGAACAGAGCGTGCGGTACACGTACAGTAGCCGTACGGGCGAGGGGGGTAGTTGTAGTGCGTTAGGAAATATTGGTATTAATAGTACCGTAGTAAATAACCCTAATCCCTTTATTACAGGAAATATTTTACCCGGTAGTAGTAATTTAAGTTTAAATTCAAATAATAATATTAATTCAAATATTCAGAATAATCAAAATAATTCAAATAATTCGAATAGCAATTTAAATTTTGAAAATAATAATAATTCTAACTTAAATAATTTAAATAATAATCCCGTTTCAAATTCTAATTTAATTGATTTAACAAATAATATTGGGAATGGTGCTATTAATGTGAACGCGTCAGACGTGTATAGCCCGGCAGACGGCGGCCTGGTAGGCCACGTAGTTAGTAGGCAGGAAGTGGCGCGGTTGAGCCAACCCGAGGTGGGCCTGGTAGGCCACGCAGTAGTAGAGAGAGAGGCGGGGGTGAATAGACCCGGCCGCAGTAGAGACAGGGTGTCGACTAGAGAGGGGTGTAGAGACGAAGTAAGAGATATTGAAGTTAGATGTGGCGGGTGGGGGGGGGGCTACGGGCGCCCCACCACGGAAGATTAGTGGCGAGAGAGGGGGGGCAGAGAATGCCCCACAAGAGGGACGCAGAAGTGTAGTGAGAGATAATGAAGTTAGAAGTGGCGGGTGGGGGGGGACTACGGGCGCCCCACCACGAGAGATTAGTAGCGAGAGAGGGGGGGCAGGGAGTGTCCCACAGGCGTCGGCGGATAATGCGCGGGCCGAATTAGGTAAACCGCAACACCCGGCGACGGAGAATAATAGGGGGATTGCGAGTATCCCCAGCAGCGTGCGATCGAGCAGAGAGAGACAGGTTGACGTCGCGAGAGGGCGGGCGACGGAACGTCGAGCCCAGTCAGAAGAGAGAAGATTAGTAGAGTTTAATAGAGGGGTTGAAGATAGAAGAAGATTAGTAGAGTTTAACCGAGAGGTCGAAAAGAGAAGAAGAGAAGATAGTAGAAGAAGTGCCGCCACGAACGATAGGAGAGCGAGGACGGATAGCGAGCCGTCGATAGTAGAGATGGAATTAGGGAGTCAGTGGGGTCGAACTTCGGGAGATTGCCGTCGCCCCGGAGAAACGCACCGCACGCCAGGAGAGGGGTACAGGATGTGCCGATACGAAGACGAGAGCAGGATAGGGGATCGAAGGGAAACTTCCTGACGTGATATAGCTGCCGATCGAGAGTACGGTAGTCGCGGGGAGATTCGAGATTCGCGAAGAATAAACTTCGGTTCGGAAGGGCACATGCAGACTGCAGGACATACTGTAGGCCTTACTGCACATACTATTATAGGCCATGCTGGGAGAGATAGAGTAAGCGATAGGGTAGCGCGGACGACGGGATTAAACCCGGAAGTCGCGGAGTACATACCGGTAGGTAGGCAGGAAGTGGGTAGGCCTATATCGGTACAGCAGCATGACTATAATTTCCAGGGACACAACATAATATATCCAGGGGAAGGGGGAGTTATTGGAGATAGACGTATGGGCCCCAATGTATTAACATCAACCCCAGCACCAAACATACCGGCCGGGGGGGGGGGGGCAGGGTGACATTCCCCCATCACAATATCGACAATATACCCCAATAGGAGCAAGAACATCGAACTCCCTGGACAAGAGCAGGTCGTGCGGACAGTCGCTACCACACGCGGCCATACAGGGGACTGCTAGTCCACAGTTAGCTGGTAGCAGAGCCACACCGTGGCAGGGACAGAAAGAAAATAACACCATAAATAAGCACAATCCCAATATACCCAGTAGGCCGAGTCTAGACAACCAAAACACTAAATCGGTACATATAAACCTACGCGCGATACGTGAGGGACTATACAGGGAACGCTATAATCCAGGATTCAAATGTCAATTACACCGGGACGGAACCCATAAGACCAGGAGTTGTAAGCACTGGCAAGCGTTGCCCAAACAAGATCGTATAGCCTACACAGACGCGAACGGACTATGTCATCGATGTGTGGTAGAAGGACACAGATCCGGAGAGTGTAGAGAGACAGCAGTTAGAGAGTCCGAGACTGGAGGCCAGGCAATGGCCACAAGCACGACAGAAGAGGAGAAGAAGAGAAAAGTACTACTCGGGGTAGTACCAGTAAAGATATCAGGAGAGGGCGGTCGATCAGTAACGACATTAATGCTGGTCGACAGCGGAGCAGCCTTCACGCTGGTGGAGAACTGGGTGGCCGAAGAGATAGGGCTAAAGACGAGGCCGAACAGAATGGCGGTAACTACCGTCTCGAGTAAAGATGAGGTCCTGGAGACGAGGACGGGGCGGTGCAGGATAGCAGCGATTGCACCGGGATATGACTATGGGGCGACGATCGACCCCATCCATGTCATAGAATCGATAAACATCAACGCCAGGCGACCAACCAACATTGAGGTCGAGCAGTATAGATTCCTGGACGGTATCGATTTCTCAATACCAAAGGTGGACGTTAGGAAGGTGTCCATTATAGTAGGGATGGACTGCCCGACGGCCCACGAGAGAACGAAGACGGTCTTCGGCGAAGACAGGCAGTGGGATCCGACGGCGATCCTCACGCCGTTCGGGTGGATGCTTAGCGGCCCAGTTAAAACTAAGATACCATGCAGCGTGACAGAGACATCAGGATGC
Organism: Nemertoderma westbladi; assembly: GCA_032718475.1. Taxonomy (NCBI): domain Eukaryota; kingdom Metazoa; phylum Xenacoelomorpha; order Nemertodermatida; family Nemertodermatidae; genus Nemertoderma; species Nemertoderma westbladi. The sequence continues at coordinate 14,167 of JAUCBJ010008098.1, forward strand.
ATGTTACCAGGCACTGCAGACATAGAGGACGAAGATAAGAAGCCGGAGGAGATAGTAGAGCCAGATAGGGAGGTGACAGTAAGAAAGTGGGCAGAGGAGAGTAGGTTTCCCAGCAAGCATCGGTATGGAGATGAAGCGGAGCGGACGGCGAGGTGTCCGGAGGACAACACTCCAGAAGAGTGTCTGGAGGAGTGTCTAGAGGAGTGTCCGGAAGAGATGCCGGTCCGGTTTGGAGGCATACCGACAAGGGGGAAGTCGAGAAGGAAGGCAGGATGGAAAGGAATAGGACTACTGTTCTGCCTGTTCTTTCACTTTCTATTCATTCTGCCGGCGGGAGACAACAAAGAAAGAGATGGCATTTTGATGCCAAGAGAGGACATAGTTAAGAAGGCAGTGGAAAGACCCGATTTTAGGGTGGTGAAAGGGGGAGAGCCAATTCCAGATGAGTTGGAGTTGGCGAGGAAAGTGGGTGGAAAGATAAGAGGACGCGCAGGGGGACAGCGGGACAGTGCCTCATGGAAGAATCGATGGAAGATCGAGGGGCAGCTTAGAGTTTAGTCGTCCAATATTTGGACTGAGGGGGGTGGGAATGAGGGCGAGACGCCCTTCCCACAAGAAATTAATTATTTAATTAAAAATAAAAATAAATAATAATAAATAATTAAATAATTAAAAATAATAGTTAGTAGAAGTAAGAAGTAGTTCGAAGATAGGAGAGTAGAGTTAGAAGGCGGCGGGGCAAGGGAGTGTGGCATATTGTCATGCCACGAGTAGTAGTAGTGGGGTTGTGGGCACCGTAAGCGCCACGTAGAAGGAGAGTAGGTTAGAAGGCGGCGGGGTAAGGGAGTGTGGCATATTGTCATGCCACGAATAGTAGTAGGGGGGTCGTGGGCACCGGAAGCGCCACGTAGAAAGTAGCGGTGGTAGAGAGGTTGTGGGCACCGGAAGCGCCACGTAGAAAGTAGCAAGAGAGTGGTTGTGGGCACCGGAAGCGCCACGTAGAAAGTAGTAGGAGAGAGGGGTTGTGGGCACCGGAAGCGCCACGTAGAAAGTAGTAGTAGGGGGGTTGTGGGCACCGCAAGCGCCACGTAGACGGAAGTTAGTGGTAAGCAGAGTAGAAGCAGTAGTAGAGTGGTTGTGGGCACCGTTAGCGCCACGTAGATAGAGGTGGTGAAAGAGTGGTTGTGGGCACCGTTAGCGCCACGTAGATGGAAGTAGAGTAGTAGAGGGTAGACAGTAGAGTGGTTGTGGGCACCACAAGCGCCACGTAGTTAGAGGGTTTTAGTTAAAGTAGTAGTAGAGTGGTTGTGGGCACCGTTAGCGCCACGTAGATGGAGGTGGAGTTAGTAAGAGGGTACGTAGTACCGGTTGTGGTTGTGGGCACCGTTAGCGCCACGTAGATAGAGATAGAGTTAGTTGGAGGGTTTTAGTCAGAGTTAGAAAAGAGTTAGTAGACTTAGCAGAAAGTTAGAGAGTTCTAGTTAGAGTTAGTAGAAAGTTAGAGGCTTTTAGTTAGAGCTAAAAGTAGTAAGAGTTAGCAGAGAGCAGAGTTAGTAGTTAGTAGAGTTAGATAGTTAAAGTTAGACCTTAGATAAGGTAGATAGTATGATAGCACAGGGGTAGCATTAGAGGTCAGGGCCTTAGAGAGTGGCAGAGAGTAGAGAGGAGATAGTGAGAAGAGCTGTTGGCGAGAAGTTAGAGTGCGATTCAGGTGTGGGGAGAGTGTAAGAGTGGGGAGAGAGCGAGTTGAGTTAGAGAGCGAAGTTAGAGTGGCGAGAGTGTTGGGGAAACAAAAATTGTGTGAGAGAAGCGCACGATCGGCCCGACACGAGACGCCAGAGGGTAGTGACATCATACCCATAGGGAGCGGCCTGGAAAGCCGACTCCAAGAAAATAACCCCACCCCACACCCGATAATAGATCGAGTTCCAGCGGAATTGTAGCGCACTTTAGTTGGATGCTATCTTCTTACCGGGAAGATAGCATGGGGAGGAGTGTTAGCTTATCCAATTCCGCTAACACAAACCCATAGAGTGAGCCATTAAGCAGTATTGGGAGCACGAGGTTGATTACCAATATCAACCTCGTGTTACCCCAATAAAGTGGGAAGGGAAGGAGAAACACACAATAGGGGTCAGGGGCCAAACCCCTAACCCAGAGAGAACAGGTGGAGTGAATGGGAACACTCCAAAGGGCGCCAACAGGGGTATCAACCAATCAGAGGGGGGAAAGGCATCGATTAGGTACAGCAATAAGGCCACCGTGCAATATAACCAGTTACCAGTAATCATACCAGTCAGTTATCCCAGTATCATATTGGTGCTAGTTAGGTTAGATAGTTTAGCTAGGGAAGGACCGGGACTTTAGTTACCGTATCCCGCCTTCCGTGTACAACAACCTATATCTATACCTTATTAGACTGATCATTATATACACCGAACATCAGAACTCATTTTACTCTTTACACACGGCGGGGACGCGTGAACTAAACATCGGATAAATCGGGATCCCTCCTGGATCCCGTCACATATAAAAATGACAATTTATCAAATTCATTAAAAGATGAATTTAAATTTATTCCCATAAATTTTATTATTTAATATTAAATAGACACAATTTTATTCCAGAACATGTCTGGGAACTGGGATCCTTGATTCTAGGAAATTGGTCTTTTTAAGAATATCGGTAAGTGCTACGATATCTTAATAGACTAGAATTTTAAAGGATCTAAAATTTGACAGATTTTATAAATATTCATAGTTAATATTTAGGATGGGCACCAGTTTATTCCAGAACTTGTCTGGGGACGTTAACCACTGATTCTAGAATTTTGTCTTTCAAGTATATCGGTGGGTGCCGCGATATCTTAATCGACTAGAATTACAGATGGTCAAAAGGTTTAACAGATTTATTTTGCGTTTTACGCTACTGTTAAAGGGACATCACGCTACTATATGTATTATTTAATATACGGTATGAGAGCAATATCGCAAGAAGCAATGTCAGTGAGAAGAGGCAAGTCGCTTCCAAGGTCTACCCAGAGCTTGGTTTAGCCGAGACACGAGGATCTGAATTTTGCATTCCTAATACTCTACTTACCAATAATACTTGAATATTGTAGGAGCTTTATTGTACTTTAATAAGTACGGATATTTCATCTTACTGTAGTCACGTATTTATAATGTAATGTAAAAGAATTATTTCTCGCCGTCGCACTAAATATATAATATATAAGTAATTAAGTAATAAACACTAATATATATTGCACTAATCTACTAAATAATAATCCCTCTGTTTGCGTGGTGGCCGGCGTCCCTGGAGGGCGCTGGGCTTTGGGGATGGTGCGGGTCTGCGGGGGAATGACCTCGCAGACCATTATTAATTCACGGTGCACCATTTTTAATTGTATGTTAAACCTTATTGTCTTAATTGTATTGTTCTGATTGGTGGTGGGATGCTGGTGCAGTTTTATATTTAGTTTTATAGCAATTTTATTTCTGATATAATAATGATTTCGTCATCAGTTGATCTACTAAATAATCGCTAAAATAACATTCTACTAAATAAAATTAAAGAAAACGATTATAATAAAATTACATAATAATACATACATAAATATAAAATAATAAAAACAAATATAAAATAATATAGTCACACACCCACTCCAGACGCTGTTACGTTGGGGAGTCCCTAGATGTTTGTTGGATTAGGGAGGTGGTCGTGGGAAGAGTATCTTGCCTTCCATAGTTTCCGGACAGTTCTCGTTCTCTTTCCAGTAAACATAAACGACCAACTGGGAGATTGAGTTGTTGTGTTTCAAATACAATTCCAGGTTTCCTCTTCATCCTGGAATAGTGACGATAGAAACATCGCTTCAAATACACGACGGCCTTACAAAGCCGATTCCAGGATCTATAGTGGTCCATCACTCCCGGCAGGAGAGGTGAGACTCCCGGCGAGACGTCTGGTGTTCCAGATCTCCAGTCTCTCTCTCTGATCTCCACAACAGATCGGTTCGCGGTGGGGGAGTTTAGATCCACAGCGTCGTCCCTGGCAATGTGTAGTACAGACAGATCTATCACGGGTTTAAATAACCTTGATTTACTCGTCCGGGTTTTAGGTTTGACTTTCTCCGCTCCCTTGGCTTGTCTAATCTCAGCCGTGGTAAGATGGGGAGGCCATTCATCTTCTTTACTTAGGAAGTCGGGTCCACCTAACCAGTCTGGAGTATCTGTCAGTTCTTGAGGAGTTGCTCCTCTGGAAGAGATGTCGGCTAGATAAATCGTCTCGGGGCAATGTCTCCATTGATCTACATTAGAGTTAATATCGTCATTATCTGAGGAGTATGGTGTTCCCTCAGTTGTGGTCGTCTCTCCCTCACTGATGTCTTCTTCCCATTCACTCTCCTGATGGACCCGATCTTTGGGTAGCCTTTCTAGGAGTGTCCTACGGGAAGGTCCAGTGAGGTACCAACCTACTCTTGTTCTTCCCGCATAGGTTTGCAATGGTTGCGGTCGAGTAGGCCGTTTCTCTAATGTCTCAAGCGCCTCATGCGCATTTTGGCCGATGAGTATTTGCACTCCAGGGTAGTCTGTGTTGAATCTAGGTATCTTAAGCTGCTGGGTGAAATCGTCCTCATCCCAGTTATAAGGTTCTACTTGGCTGGTAGCGAAGTTCTTTATCGCCACCATTTTTACTGACCTTATACTGTGTTCTCCTAGTTTATCCTGGGGGGTGGACAACGCACCTACATAATAATCTGCTATTACTGTAGATTTCCAAACCTGCATAATTCCTGACATGTTTAACTTAGTTCGGAACTTGGGTTGTCCAGCAAAGATGTCTTCGGCTAGTTCTTTGTCGATGAATGTTCCTGTGCTACCGGAGTCAAGGAGGGCGTTCACTATATAACTCCTTTCAGGTCCGTGGACCCTCAACTGCACTACGGGAAATTCTCGGATTCCTACATTGGAAGTTGGTGCTTTCCAAGATGGTTGTCGGTCAGAAGTAGTTAGGGGGAGCTCACTGTCGGTGTCCTTTTCATACGTAAGTGCTCGATACACTGCGGTATTTATCTGGTAACAGGATTCGTTTTCGTCGGAGAATTCGTCCGTATAGAATCCTTCCATCTCAGAACTTTGGTCAGTGTCGTTCACATCACTGAATTGGACATGTAGTTCGGACTCACTTACCTGAATCGGGCTGTTTCGTTCGAATTCAGTGTGCAACAAGATATGATGTTTCGCGCCGCACTTTGCACACCTTGCGTCGGAGTAACAGGTTCGCCGTTGGTGTCCTCGTCTGAGGCAATTATAACACAACCGCTTATCCCACATGACTTCACGTCTATCTTTTAATGATTTCCTCAGGAATTCATCACACGCACTTAAACGGTGGGGCCCATCGCACAACACACATTTTGGTTTGATGTTACTTACCTTACTTTGGATAACGTTGTGCACACTCGTTCTTTCCTTGGGCTTTCTTCCATGAATTCTCTTAGGAGACGTAGGAGGAGTTTTTCTTACCTGTTCTCTCCTGTCATTGGCTCGAGACTTGAATTTACTTACGCCTTAGGCACTTTGTTGTCATAGTAAGATCTTTCAGTGTCTTTCCCGCTGTCTTCCTCTTGAGAAGCCTGGCTTTCGCCGTCGTCTGTATAACACACTGGTATTACCTTTCTCCTAGAAACGGGTTTCTCACTTACCTTATTTTCCGGTGTCTTCTCTCTGGACTGCTTTAGGAGCTGTAATTTTACCTCTCCATCTAAGAATGACATGAGATCAGCCATGGTAGGATCTCTTCGTTGTTGTTCCATCATATATAACACTTTCTTGTCCCAGCGTGTACCTACTCCGCCCTTGGGCAAATTAGATGCTAAGGCTCCTACAACCATAGAATTCTGGTATTCATGAGACTTACCTAACCAATCTAGTTGTCTACAGATCTCCTGAATCTCGTCGGAAAACTCTATAATCCCGCTGCTAAGAAACTTTCGGGGCGCCATTAATTTCGCATATAAATACCTAGCTATGTTAGTCCTATTACCATACCTGATGTTCAGTGTATCCCAAACTTGTCTTAATCCATCTGGATGTCCAATAAACTTTAACGCCATTAACTTGGGAGATCCTTCCAAGCACTCGATGAGGAATCTAAGTTTCTCTCCGTTAGATAGCACAGAGTTCTGTATGTTATCTTTGTAATATTCATTAAAAGGTAACCATTTCATCTCATCTCCATTGAACTTGACGATCTCTCCTACCTTTACCGCTTGACGGGCTTCGGTTCTAGCCATTTGACGCATAAAACTTTCTTGGGCCATCGTATTATTTAATATCGAGTTATCGGTATATAAATTTCTCGGATTATTATCAGATCTGTATGGGATATCATTATCAACAGGTTTATAATTACCCTTAATAGGGTTTACTATAGGAGTTTCTACTTCACTAGCAGTATAGATGCGTGTAGGCTCCACACCTTGCGCATGAAATACTTCAGACCTAACAGGTTGACACATTGTTACCGGGGTTGGTGGTATACCCAATTGTATATTTACTAATTTATCGCATTCTAACGCGATACTCTGCTGCACTTCTTGCAACTCTAACCTACTTTCCCTTGCTGTGCCCTTGAACTGCTGAACAGTTCCTTCCATCTCCCGGACCTGCTGAGAGGAGCACTTACGGTGTTCCCTCAGCTGCCTGAGCAGGAGACCCATCTCTCGTCGTCCCTCAGCTACCCACTCGACCGCCGAAGCGGGAGTCGCCAACGTAGTAGCGGGCGAGCGAGAGACGACGGCCGATAAGTTCTTGATATCTCGCTCGGCGTCCAGGACGGGTTCGGACTTGGGAACAGCCCTACTGGGCACAGGTAGTTTAGTACTGTGCAAAGGGAATTTAGAGGTAGGTTCTGGGAGTACAGGTGTCTCTATCACCGAAGGGGTGGCTTCGAGAACAGGCCTAATTATTTCAGGTTCATCTACTATAGTAGGGAGTCTTTCTACTTTAATAATTTGGTCTGTGGGTTCTGTACTACCTAAGTCTGTGCTAGCTAGTTGCCTTCTCACAGCTGGGGGCAAATGAGGCAATTTCTGACGGTGGGGCGTTCTTCTACGCCTACTTAGATGAGATCTATTTCCTCCACATTCAGGATCGGTGGTATCGCCTTCATCAGATGATGTAAATCACTGTCTTTTGGGAGTAGATCGACTCATCATCTGCATTTGACTAGCTGTTAACTGTTTATTTATGTAGTCTTGCTTCTCTTAAAGATTTTCCAACTCTAGTTGGGTGGTCTCTTCAGACGCCCTCTGTTCTGCTTCTGCCACTGCCTTTCATTCCACTTCTGCCGCTTTTCTTTCCGCTTCTGCCTCTGCCACTGCTGCTATCTTTCTGTCTTCTATACGTTTTTTCTTGACTTGTTCTTCTTGGACCCTAGCGATGCGGAGTCTTTCATCAAATTTAGCTTGGTTCGCAGCTAACATTTCCGCATCGATTGCGTCCAACACAAGCTTGGCTCCTTCACTATTAGGGCGAAGTCCAGACAGCCGTTTCCTCAACTCTTCGTCACCTAGGAATCTTTGATAGTCTGACAGATAGATGTCAATAGCATCCCTCTCATGCGGTTTCTCTGCTGTCGCTTCACTTTCCACTTGGGAAAAGGTAGCTTCTGTTGATTCTCTATGGGTTGAGCGCTCAGCCAGCTGAACTTTCCACTGGGCCATTCCTTGAACCTGGAGACTCACCCGCTGGAACCAAGTCTTTACAGCAACCTGCAACGACGTGTCTTGTCTTCTTTTCGAAGCTTCCTCAAAGGCCGATAGGATTAGTCTGATTCTTAGAATTCTTTCTCGAACTTGATAAAGCAACTCTCCCTGCTCTTGAGGTCCTTGGGGTTGTCGAAACAGTTGTTCCTCTAATCGCTCCAAAGAGCTGAAGAATCCCTGTACGTATCCTGCTGCCGACCTCTTCCATACAGCTGGATCACTGGTGTCTTTTGTCACTCCCATCCTCTGTATGTCTTCCCAGGCAGCTTCCGATAAGTCAAGCGGGAGTCCGGGTCCGGGGAAGTTCCATTGCGACTCGACAATAGACTTCAGTTCCTCCCTTGTGTATCCCGCATAACTATCCTTGGTCGATCTCTTTCTTCTCGCCCAATCAATTTGGTGTTCCTCCACCGCAATCAATACCCTAGTGAGTACGGCTGCAGGAAGGATGAGAAGGGGATCCGAATAAACCGCATCTGCCATCTTTGCTCCGCGCTCGGGTGTCAGCTCTACAGTATCCGAACTACTGGAGCTGTCGGGCCGCTGAGAAATAAGTTCGCGGCTCGAGTGTTGCTGCTGTTCCGCTGCTTCTTGGTCTCGCTTGACTTGAGCTCGAGTGCCTATGACAGACCTACGGCGCTTCACTAACTTCGCAAATTGCGAAATTGCTTCTACTAACCTAGGTTCTGACACAACTACTGTAGGGGTTGCCTTTCTTACAGTAGGAGGGGTCTCAGACCTAGGTCTGGGATTCTCTATACTCCTATCTGAGAAACAGACTGTTGTTTCTAGGAGACTATCTGACAGAGTTTGCTTTGTGTCAGCCATGTTTGATTGTACAGTTGAATGCCTACTGCTATATTACAGTTAAAGCAAGTCTAGTAATTCAGTATCACTGTTAGCCTAGTAATTAATTACCGATATCGTTACTCTATGTAACGTGATATATATACATTATATTAGAATACCGATATGCACTTATAGTATATATATAAGTATTATTACAGACTAGGTTTGTCACAGAATACCGGTATATAATTTCAGCGCAAATATATATAATATATAATAAGCCTATCGTGAATACTGGTATACAACTTACACTTATAATGTATATAAATATAATTATAGACTAGAATTAATTACAGAATACCAGTATATAATTTCAGCACAAATATATAGAAATATATAATAAGCCTATCGTGAATACCGGTATACAGCTTACACTTATAGTATATATAAGTATAATTATAGACTAGAATTAATTACAGAATACCGGTATATAATTTCAGTACAAATATATAGAAATATATAATAAGCCTATCGTGAATACCGGTATACAGCTTACACTTATAGTATATGTAAGTATAATTATAGACTAGAATTAATTACAGAATACCGGTATATAATTTCAGCACAAATATATAGAAATATATAATAATCCTATCGTGAATACCGGTATACAGCTTACACTTATAGTATAATATATAAGTATAATTATAGACTAGAATTAATTACAGAATACCGGTATATAATTTCAGCACAAATATATAGAAATATATAATAAGCCTATCGTGAATACCAGTATACAGCTTACACTTATAGTATATATAAGTATAATTATAGACTAGAATTAATTACAGAATACCGGTATATAATTTCAGCAGAAATATATAGAAATATATAATAAGCCTATCGTGAATACCGGTATACAGCTTACACTTATAGTATATATAAGTATAATTATAGACTAGAATTAATTACAGAATACTGGTATATAATTTCAGCACAAATATATAGAAATATATAATAAGCCTATCGTGAATACCGGTATGTCAATTATTTTAGAATAATTGAATTTCTGAATTTTAGGGGTTACTTGGTTACTTTACTTTACTATTACCGTTATTTAAGCAGTAGTCCAACTGATATTAAGACCTAATTGTTGTATGACAGGCCTACTATTTTATAAATCGGTTTGAGTTGATTTATAATATATATATACCCGTATAATGGGTTTTTTTCAATGTTTGAAATAAATGTTATTATTTCTGGGAAAGAGTCACTGCACAGAAGCTGTACGCTCTCAGTGAAGTGCTACTTGTTGGACACTAAAACAAATAATTCTAATTTGCCTAAGTTACTTAATACTACAAATTACGTACAATACGGGGTGAGATTACAATCTCTAAATAAACACAAAAATTACAAGTACGAATTTTTAGGGTAATTTTACAAGAAGTCTACAAACCAGCCTAACAAAGGGTTAGAATCTCTGGTTATTACAAACGGACAGGATAATACGGTATTTGAATATAATAAAGCAGTAGTAAATATACTGTGTTGTCCAGATAGGAAAAATACCACCGTCTGACGACTTATAGCCATATCGCTATAAGTACTACGTTATGTATCACGGAGTGTTCCTACCTCTGTACCTAGAAGTTAATTACCGCGGCCTACCAGAGCTATTAACCACTTTACAACACAAATATACTGCCTATACACTAATTACCTTCGGAAAGCACTGTACACTAAACCCTAAATTAGGTACAAGTACTTATACAACAAATAATCAGCAGTTAAAAATACTTGTACAGCTAAAAGAACCACGGTATCTGCCGGAGTGACCAAAGCATATAATCTCCAGTCTTTACCTACGCCAAACAGCCCTGATGTAGTACCGGGGTTAATTTAACTATAACGGTATGTATAACAAGCACAATTACTGTAGGAATAAACTTGGGGTTATGAATGTTGCGAATAATCGCATAAACTCTGAATAATAAATATTACGCTACCCGTACAGACTACACAAACAAAATACAAACCAAATGCTGGCAGACTACTATCAAGCCTAAATAAACTACAGTATATGCAGACTCCGAAATGGTTAGTTAGTATGCGTTCTAACCGAGTAGTACGACTTATTCTTTCGGGGGGATTTACCTTACAGCACTGGATGCCACCCACTTTCCTAACTAGTACTTTATCGGACATACACTCTACACACACTGCAACCTCTTCAGACTTAACAACAGTCAGACAACAGTCCAGCCTACAAATTATCTGTACAATCTGAGCAGGCTTACACGCCTTCTGCTCAATGTTAACTTACAAATAAATAAAACTGACAGAAACAAGTAAACCATACAAAGGAATAAGGGGTGATCAATCCCTAATCCCCTAACAGCCTACAATATACAATATATCACAATCGAAATAATACTGGTGTACCTGTACTGCTGTAAGTACCGGTTCGGGTGGTTAGGTAGTTAGGCCTACTGGTTACCGGTCGACCGGTACTTTAGTCTTTATTGCCTACGTCGCAATAAAGATCCTATAACTGTTATTGTTCTTACCAGAACAATAGTAAACTGTATTTATTGCCTACACTGCAATCAGAAGATATAACTGTTATTGTTCGCACTTTTAGACCTTTAGCAGTTTAACCTGCCAAATTTAGGTGTCTTTTAGGTTATAAATCGACTTTAGCCTATGACAAGTATTTGATACACTACATTAGCCGAAGCCAGCCTATGCGCGACTATTCACCCGCTGGATATACCCGGGAGACTGGATTCGGAAGCTCTGACCTTATTGCGGTGTAGGCCTACTGTATTATTCGATTGATCGTCAATATATAATCTCTGACAAATATTATTCACTTTCGGGAAATATTAACAGTTCCTTTAGGACGTGGTGCTCTAAGTATGTAAACAGAGTTGTGACTTACACTAAGCACAACAGGATGGCTATTGATTCACGTATAAAGCGCATTCTTTAGGAGATGCTTTGTTATCTATCACACTCATGCACACTACCGCACAATGCTGCACACCGATCTGCCGACCTTCACTAATTTTAGTCACATATAAAGAGAACAGCAACGGACACATGTAGTGCCTATGAAATAGCATTAGATTCACTCCAAAACCAATATAATGTAAGTCGCAATTGCTATATGTAACCGGTCTCTTACCTTCAGTATATCAAGAAGATTGGGGTTTTATGATTATTTATCGATATTATCCAAATATAACAATATTCCATCAAACTGATACAATTAATAACCGACAGTAAATAGCAGTAAAATAATGCGGTGAAAGGTACGTATAGTTATGATATGATAAGTGTTAGATAGAATAACAGTTATACATTTCTATGATCAAAGCCGTTCTAATGTTTTGGCTAAAGTCTGAAACTTCCACAGAAGTACAGAAGAATCCTAAGCCGGTGTTCTGGGCTTAGAAAGATACATACTGACTGAATTGCGTGAGTTTCTATATGCACTGTCCAACACAAAGAAAATCGCTCTGATTGGTCGAGTGAGTGAGCCCGAACAAAGAAAGCCAAAAGCTACACGTCGACATCTCAGCTGATAGATGTCGTCATCTGGACTACACTGTATCAAGAGTATTTGGCGTATTGCGGCATAAAATCGCTAGTTATGTCCGCTAAAGTACACATACAGAAAAATGGCTTTTTATGTCCACTAAAACGCCTATACAGTAAGAAAACGGCTTTTTATGTCCGCTAAAACACCTACAGAGTACTTTGCGGGAAAAATGACTAGCTAGTTTGACAACATAGTATGACAACATGTTTGAAATTATATAATAAAATTGTCTTGCCTAGGTATCATAAATGGTCTAACTCTGTACAGTAGTTTACAATAAATCACGTGTATGTACATACATTAAACTTGAAATAAAATAAAATTTACAGTTTCAAATATATCTGTTACGTAGCTACAGTTTAAAAAGTAGTATCACATACGTACAGTAAAATTTATTTAACAAGGTGCAATAAAATACGAACACGTAGTTTAAAACTTATCACATATTATGTATAGTAAAATTAACTCGGAGTATCAGTACGTAACTACAGTTTAAAAAGTAGTATCACATACATACAATGAAATTTATTTAACAAGGTACTGTACAATAAAATTTATTTAACAAGGTACAATAAAATACGAACACATAGTTTAAAACTTATCACATATGTACAGTAAAATTAACTCGGAGTCTCAGTATAATTTTATACAATAAAACAAGGTATACAAAATAAAACAAGGTAGACAAAAATAAAACAAGGTAGACAAAATAAAACAAGTACAGTACAGTACAAAGTATAAGTACAAAGTACAGTACTGCTGTACTGTAGTATGCAGTAGGAGTACTCCGAGACCGAGTACTACGAGATATATTAACCTCGCTGGCGGCGCTCGGTAAATAAAATTCCTCGAGAATAGTGAAAAAAACAGTTCTATTTTTTTCCCATGTAATAAATAATTATTTTGTCAACAAATAAAGTAATGTTGAATTAAATATCAAAGTAATTTCCATGACATTGATATTTTATACTACTGTAGCTATAGTTTTTGCAAATTTTTTATAAATGTTATAGAACACTTGTTTAGCTATCAATTTTGATAATTATTTTTGTTCTAGAACACATTTTTAATTTTTATACAAGCTTAGTTTTCTCTACTTTTTATAAATGTTATAGAACACATGATAGTTATCAATTTTGATAAGTATTTTTGTTCTAGAATAAAGTTTGGAACAAATACGATCCTACTGTCAGAAGGTCAAATATTTTTCGTATGAAAAAATTGGGTAAACTATGGATACCCAAGGTGTAGTAATGCCCGTATTTCACTATGGAAGAAGCTTCGATGGACGATTATTTATCCTGAATTAGTTAGGCCCAGGTGAAAGTGACAAGACTTACAACAAATTATAGGCCTACGACGTAAGTGGTGTCAAAAAGTAACATTTTTGGCTTGCTTTCATATTTGTCTCGCTACACTTGCGAAAATAATAACCCTGACAAAAAAAGTCTACTTTTTTTGCCACCACTTAAATAGTTATTATTATTTGTGTAAGTCACTTTTTTAGTCAAAGTCGTTAACAAGAACACTTTTTCTGTCAACACAAAAAGTAATGTTTCCATGACATTTATAATAATATTGCATTTAAATAGATACCGGTAATAGATTAAATCGATAATTTCTAATACTAGCTCGCTTTTGCTAATTTTTTTATAAATGTGGGGCGAGCGACGAAAGTAAGCGAGCTTAGCATACAGGTACCACTAAACTCAATCGGTGTGTGTTGATCTGTTGTGTCCAATTTTAAACTAACTAACTTTGTAACTTTGCAGTTATAATAAATTTATCTATCCAAAAATTATTAGGCTTGGCATCAGCTGGTTGCTAGGAGACTGCAGGATGTATCAAGTGGGGTTTGAAATTCAGAATTCATTTTGAAATTCGAATATCCCAATCTGGGCCAGGTCGACGTAAAGAAAACCAAACCAAACGGAACGGGAAGCCGACCCAGGAAGCAGGCAGCCCTAGCTACAATTGTGAGCCTCGAAACGATGGTTGTAGTGAGGTCGAGGTAGGATGTAGCGGATCAAAATGCGACAAATTTATGATCTGCATCGCTCCCCTTGGCACGAACTTCGGAAAGGTAGACTTTCTCTGTGGCTGCTGCGCTGCTGACACCGCTCGGAACCAAACCCGTGAGATTGATCAGTTGAAAGACATAAGTTCTAACATAGAGAAAGACACCTCTGAGCTTGCTTCATCGATCAAAAAAATTGAAGCAGCGCTCACTGTAAAATTGGACAATTTACATGCTGATACTGCATCTAAATGTGACGAACTACTAACGAGGTTGGATGCTGTTGATGAGTTCAAGGCGGCCACCTCCCGACACATGGAGCAACTTGCTGAGACTGTGAACGACTTAAAGCTACCAGAACTAACGCCAACATGGGCCGACATGGTCAAGAAAAACTCTGACGATCTGAAGACAATTAACAACAGAATCTCAAATCCAGTAAATACCAACGTTAACACGGCTGGTGTGGAGAAAATCATTAAACAAACTGCTATGAGGAAATCCAACGTAATAATTAACAATCTGCCAGGTGATATTGCCAGGAATTCTACAGAGGAACAGCGCCAATGTGATAGCACTCTTCTAGAGGAGGCCTTGGGGGAGAAATTAAACTACAGATCTATAGCACGTCTTGGTAGGATAAAAGATAATGGAAAACCGCGCCCAATATTATTATCGTTCACCACTGAATCTGCTGCGACTCTCGTCATTGCAAGACGATCGTTCAAAGTTAATGATGACCGCCTATATTTTGACAGGGACTTGTCTGCTTTCGAACGTGAACTTGCTTACAAACAACGTGTCAAACGCCAAGAACAACGAGCAAGACGCCATCAACTAACTATAAGTAGGGTAAGTGGAAGCCTACACGATTCCTTCCAGCAATTGGATTGACTAGCCCTCCCTGGGAAATTGCCAGTATCTGCCCCCCTCCTTGGGAACCCGCCAGTAGTGTCTGCCCCCTTCCCTGGGAACCCGCCACTATCTGTCACCCTCCCTGGGAACTCACCATTGTCTGTTGCCCTCCCTGGGAAATTGCCAGTATCTGCCCCCCTCCTTGGGAACCCGCCAGTAGTGTCTGCCCCCTTCCCTGGGAACCCGCCACTATCTGTCACCCTCCCTGGGAACTCACCATTGTCTGTTGCCCTCCCTGGGAAATTGCCAGTATCTGCCCCCCTCCTTGGGAACCCGCCAGTAGTGTGTGCCCCCTTCCTTGGGAACCTGCCACTATCTGTCACCCTCCCTGGGAACTCACCATTGTCTGTTGCCCTCCCTGGGAAACCGCCAGTTTCCACTGCCCACTCTGGGAACTTGCCAGTGTCTGCTGCCCTCCCTGGGAAACCGCCAGTGTTCATTGCCCACCCTGGGAACCCACCAGTGTTCGTTGTCCTCTCTGGGAACCCGCCAGTATCTGTTGCCCACCCTGGGAACCCACCAGTGTCAGTTGCCCCCCCCCCCCCCCCCCTGCGAAGCCACCAGTATCTGTTACACTCCCTGGGAACCTACCAGTATCTGTCGCCCTCCCTGGGAACCTGCCAGTATTTGACGCCCACCCTGGGAACCCACCAGTATCTGTCACCTGCCCTGGGACACCTATCAAAGCGACGCTGTCAATGCCGGTACCAGCCCTGAGTACTACTACTACTACAATGATCGGCATGCTGCATTGCAGCTGCATTTTTAAGAATGCTGTGCCGGCTTGTCAACAAAATTGCACCGCCACAACTCCCTATCACCCATGACATTTGCTAGATCATCCGCATCTTTAAGGCCAGTGTCCTTTAAGAATCGTCTCAAGAAAGTCATGGGCTGTCCACCATGCTTATTCACTCCATGAGGCTGCCAAAGTACAAGATTATGCACTGGCTGGTCCTCACGGCGAAAGCAATGTCCTGCAAAGCGGAGGCGATATTGTTGAACCAATGAAACACCTCCAATGTTATATAGTGTCTGGTTGGAGATGTGTGCATTGTACTTGACACAATGAACCCGGCGTAGCATTCTTGTGAATGTGCCATCCAGAGATTTGGTGTCCTCAGCAGTTAGAGCCTAGCATGGACTCCCGTAGAGGAGTACTGGAACTACTGCTGCTCTAAATAATCGGACCTTAAGTTTCCGATTAATTCTCGGTGACTTCCAAATCCTGGAAAGCCTATTCAAGGCTGCCCATGCCTTTCCCTTACGTATTCGAAGGTCCTCACCTGACTTCCGGATCCATGATCCCAGGTAACAGAAGTCGTCCACATGCTCAAGCATACCATCCTTTGAGCTTATGCTCATCCGATCAGAGACTTGCGAGGACTTTCAAAGTTAACTGTCAGAATTTTGGTCTTTCCGGAGTTAATAAAAAGACCAACACTAGAAGCAGCATGTTCTAATGAGCTGAGGAGCCGTTGGGCTCCCTCTAATGATTCTGATAGTACTCCTAAGTCATCAGCAAAGTCTAGATCAGTTAGATACTTGGCAGGATTTCCTCGACTTCTGGAGCCAGTAGGTGGAGTTATCATCACCCCATCATCATTATAATGATCTAAGGACATGCGTAGAACATAGTCAACCACAATAATGAACAAGAATGGTGCAAGTGTGTCTCCTTGGAGAACGCCCCATAACACTTCAAATGGTTCTGTGTCACCGTCAACAGTAGACACAAATGTTGTCGAACCATCGTATACTGATCTGATTGCTGCAATAATTTCAGAATCCCATATAATGAAAGTATGCTGAACATACGTGAGCGAGAGACTGAATCAAAGGCCTTGAAGAAGTCAACAAAGATAACAGCCAGATGCCTGTCTTTCTTTTTTGATAACTCTTCAATTATCCTTCTAAGTGCCAAAATGGGTACCATGGTCCCACGACCTTTACGGAACCCAGTCTGATTTCCACGGAGCAGTCTCTCAATGGGATCCCTGATGCGATTTTAGAATCCTATTGTATAGCTTTGCAGCAATCGAGATCAATGAGATTCCCCGAAAAGAACCATAGAGTGTTAGGTTGCCCTTCTTGGGAACTGGCACCAACTTATTTGTTTTCATTTCTTGTGGGACTCTTGTTGTTCGGTACATGTCTACTATGATGGGATAGATGAGCTTTAGACACTCAGGTATTTTAAAGACCTCAGGGGGAACACCATCTACTCCACTGGCACGATTGGTCTTAATGCTCTTTGCAGCAGCCTTCACTTCTGCAAAGGAGATATCGCCAATGGGAATATCTGGGAGTACAGACTCAGACACTTTTACTTCTATAAAGTTATCAGGCAATACCCTGTCATTATTGAGGAGCTTTTCAAAGTGGGCTTTCCAACCATTGAGGCGATCGGCTGGTGATTCAGCCTTAACCTTGGTGGTTGGTTGGCTTTTCCGCAAAGTAAGCAGATTGATCGATTTCCATGCTTGGGATGATTGCCTGCTGTCGTCAGCATCATTGATGGCATCAACCTGTTGGTTTATTAGCTCCAGTAGATTAGCAGAGTACTGCCTGTTCAGGGACCTAGATGCAGCCTTAACTGCATTCTTGGCCGCTGTAGTCTGTTTGAGTCGGGACTCTTTCTGCGCCTTATGAAGGTCATTTCGGCACTTCTGAATTTTGTTGTCAGTCCAGGGGGCCGTTTTCCTGTTTCGAGGGTATACAGAAACTGTTTCTGCAGCTGCTAACTTAACTGCTTCTGTAAAGGCAGTATAGCCCTCACAGTGATCTGCCGACTCAGAGGCAAGAGCCTCATACCTGTTGCTCAGCTGTAGTGTGAAGCTGGATCTCACACTTGGCTGTTGCAGCAGAGAGGACCAGTCATGCCGCGGCAAGGCAGATTTCGTTGTTCTGCTAGCACGCAGACTAAGTCTTACCTTGGCCACAATAAGGCGGTGATCACTGGAGAAGGGTCGAAGTGTAAATGCATTACAGTCTTGTATAGAGCTCCTGTATTTCCTACGGAACAGAATATGGTCTATCTGGGACTTGTGACCACTGGGTCCACTATGAGTCCATAGCTTTCCAGTTCACTTCTTGAACTGGGTTCCAGCCGAAAACAATCCATTTCCAGAGATAAAATCCTGAAGATGGACAGAATTTCGGTTAACACTATTGCTATAGACCCAGGGCAATGTAGGTGATTGATGCAGACTTGCATTAAAGTCTCCCAGGAATGTTAAGAATGCATGCTGATCCACTCCATCAGTAACTGCTTGTAGATTGTGGTAGAAATTTTCCACCTCCTCTACAGGGGCAACACTAGTTGGAGAGTAGCACACAATCAGAACCACCTTAGGAAACTTCTTAGCCAGTCTTCCAGAACATGAGAAGTGGCAACGGATGATGCGGTTAGAGATTTGGTCTATTTTGTCTAATGCTGCATGTGCAGTTGGATTCATCAATAGACCAATTCCACCATTGCCACTATCATCTGCTGACGCGAGGGCGAGTCGCCAACCGCCCCCCATGTCCTTAATCAGAACCTCATCAGTCTGTCCAGTCTGCATTCGGTGCTCTTGAACACCCACTGCGCTAAGAGAAAGCTTATCTGCCAAGGCAGTCAGCTCACCTTGTCGCATTGGGGACCCGAGTGTTAGGGTGTTTACTGAGGCTAGTCTTGTGACTTGCCTCGGTGAGCCCTGAGTAACCCCCTATTGCAACCTCCAGGAGACCTGGTTGCTTCACCCAGTGGAACTGAAAGCATTACTGCCAGTAATGAGCACTATCCTTGGTTTAAAACATTTGAATCCCGTGGCATCCACATAGCTCATATAAATATTTGCAGCTTGCTACCGAAGATGACTGAAATGCGCTTGATACTTGAATGCGGTACAATATCTATACTGGCTATAACTGAGACGTGGCTAGATGCAACAATTTGCGATGATGAGATTTATATACCAGACTACACCTCATATCGCAGAGATAGGAACCGCCATGGTGGGGGTGTAGCTCTATATATCCGAAACACACTAACATTCAACATTATGATGCAATGGTCAATGCAATGCCCATCTGAAATGTTGTTTGGTGAGCTATGTCTAACTGCAACCAAACCTATCCTCATAGGCGTGGTTTACAGACCTGAATATGACAATACCTTTTTCGAAAGTATGGAAAGTACAATTCAGGAAGTCATTTATAACGAATGTATAATTGTTGGTGACACTAACGTGGACATGACTTCTGCTGTATATAAAAAAACAGGATTGATTATCAAAAGTATTTCTAGTATTACTGATCCAAAGCCAGAGCTCAAAAAACTCTACAGATGCGCAAATGCATTAAGCCTCACCCAATTGATAACAGAACCTACAAGAGTTACAGCAGCGACATCAACTATTATAGATCATGTCTTTGTTTCCCGAACTGATATGGTATCGTCCTATGGAGTGATAATTGAGCGATTAAGTGACCACTACATTGTATATGTAACTAGGTAAAGATCAAAGCCAGAAAAAGCAATACCTAAGGAGATACTCTGTAGGTCATATGCACGGTATTCAAAGGGCGTGTTTGCCCAGGAACTACAAGTGCTTATTACCGCCAAAACAACAAATAACGATGGAGATGTTAACACAGCAGCAGAAAACTTATCTTCCGTTTTAATACAAGCCTTAGACAAAGTGGCGCCACTTCGTAAATCACGAGTAAAATCGCATAAACAGCCATGGGTCGATCGTGAAGTAATACAATCTATAATCGATAGAAATAATGCTGCGCGGAAGCTCCATACTAAGCGAACAGAAGGGGCAGAAATTGATTATAGAACTGCACGCAATAATACTACTGCCTTAATCAAGATTAAAAAAAGAAATTACATACGAACAGCACTAGATAATGCAAAATGTGACACAAAGAAATTGTGGAAGGCACTGCAACTAGTTGGGCCGCCAACAAAAATGGGGAAAAAGAAGGGAACACAGGGAGCTACAGCACTGGAAATGAATGGAGAGATTTGCCATAACCCCATTGACATTAGTAACCATCTAAATGACTTCTTCACGAGTGTAGCAGGTGAATTAGTAGCTAAACTACCTCAACCATCAGGACGGTATGATCATGTAGCAACAACTGATTATTATCGGCGACAAGGGATTATCCCTAACAGACTGGACCTACAGTCGGGGTCTCAAAGTGCATCTGTTCTTTGAGATTTTCTCAAAGAACTAAAAGTGTCTCAAATTTCTAAAAGTGGTCCAAGAAAATGACAAAGTGTCCTCAAAGATTTCAAAGTAGTACTGTCAGTCATTTCATACAGTCCTGCCTGAAGCTGGCTATGGTATGGGGTATATTGACTTTGACTACTGAAGGGTAAAATATAAGAAATAAAAACCTCTATGAAACAATAAAGATGCCTCCAAAAAATACTGCAGTAATAAATATTTGTTACTGAAAGTAAGAATTAAACTTACTGCAGTAATAAAAAATTGTCTTTTTCTGCAGTATAAATTTTTATTCAATTATTTATTAATATTGATTACTGCAGTATTAATTTTTATTCAATTATTTATTAATTTATTAATATTGATTATTGCAGTAATAAATATTTGTTACTGCAGTAATAAATATTTGTTACTGCAGTAATAAATATTTATTACTGCAGTAATAAATATTTATTACTGCAGTAATAAATATTTGTTACTGCAGTAATTGTTATATGTTACTGCAGTAACTAATATTTAATACAGCAGTATTTTTTGTAGGAATTTTTATTGTTTCATAGAGGATTTTATTAATTTATATTTGGGCTCTTTAGAGACGCCGCAATTGCGGGCTATCGGAATGTGTTGGTGTGTCATAGACAGTTTGTCTGTTGCCCTATCTATATTAATGTATAGTGCTAAAACTGTACTGTTTAAATTTGTTTAGCCCACGTGAACGCCGAATACCTTTACCAATGCATTTCAATGGTCAACCAGCCATACTTTGCCGCACTGTAAATTGTGTTATACAAAGTAAAGAATAACGATAGAGGCAGGAATAAAGATAAATGATTCAAGCGCGCTAACTGGCTGTTCCCATAGATGTTTTAGGCATTGTTGGTGCGCAATGCATATGGTCAGAGCGACCGCCCAGTCTGCCAAAATCTATTATGTAATCAAATGGTACCACAAGCGAAGCAAAGCATGTGACAGTTCTTTCCGACTCTGCACCTGTTTGTTTGAAGGTCGCCGACCGTGGGTCGCTACTCACTAGCTGTGATTGATAGTTTAAACTGGGTGCCGCTTTGCCAGAAGGCGGTACACATCAATTGAATATGAGGCAAACATTTAAAATATGCTCAAATATAAACGCCAGCGGCAGGGGATATTTTAATATCTCTATTAAGCTAAAACAACACAAGATTGTAGCCGTTCTATCTTACTTGAAAGTCGAAAGCCTTTCTTAGTTTTTAAGAAGGAATTCTCGCGCTCTCGTCAACATAGTTATCATATTAATTAAACAGTAAAGGTAGTACGGTGTTTGACCTGAGGTGACTAATGAAATGAATAACAAATGTTATTACAAGCTTTCTCCCAACAGGGCTTCTTTAGGTCATTATAATGAAACTGCGTATACACAGAGAAACTACAGAGAAGTTTCTCTTATATTAATTGTTAATCTGATATTGTATTATGTTATTAAAATAATCAATCTTGTCAAGCATTAATCTTGTTTCACAAATTATGTTTCATGTATTATTTGAATGAATGTTTTTTAGAAAGACTTTAGGGTGCCGTAAATTCAATTTGTACTTGCGACCGAAAACCCATCCCGTAATGACCTCAGGAACCTCAATTTGATAAATTAATGGGAATATAGCTTCTATGCAACAACTGGCCAGCACACAAGTATCACTTTGTTGCCCGCATAATATTGTTCCCCGAGAATGCCTCTGCCTCTCAGTTAACTTACCACGAGCTGTCAATCAGGAATACCTCGGAGTTTATTTTCTCAAAGAATTAAAAGTGCCGCAAACTACCTCAAAGTGACATTTCTCAAAGAATTCAAAGAATTCAAAGTGCCTAAAAGCAGGAAATCACTTTGAGATTCCCAACTAAAAGTGTCTACAAGAATTCAAAGCGGCCGTTGGGAGTAATGTAATGACTTTTAGACACTTTTAGAAAAACTTTGAGAAAATCTCAAAGAACAGATGCACTTTGAGACCCCGACTGTATCTCCCACAAATGAAGCTGAGATCGCTAAAATAATATCTGACCTTGATGAAACCAAGGCCACTGGCTCGGATGGTATACCAGTCAAAGTTATCAAAGATGGATTATCAGCAATAGTGGGGCCAAATTTTTTGACAAAATTTGAACAAAAAACTGAAATCAATAAAAAATAATAATTCAAATTAGGCACTATATTAATATTCATTAATTAAAATTAAATTTAAAAATTTAAAATGAAATTTAAAAAGTTAATTAAAAGGCCCCAGATTTATATGACTTATGATCGGGTGCTTGCCATTTCTTTGATGGTTTGTGTTCAGTACTTTTCTGTTTACGTTTTAGGTTGACCTTCTTTGCTCGTTCTGCAAGGTCACCATCATCTTCCTCAAGGCCAAGCTTCTTCAAAATTATCTGTTCTGCTGAACACCCCCGATTGTGAACTAAAACAGTATACGAAACATGAAACATGAGTGTACTTAGACCCACAAACGTTTCTTTAGATAGACGAGTCCATAGCCGTGAATGCAGAGATTCGTTCGGATTTTGTGTGAGGCCAGGGATACAGCGTTCCAGAATTTCGCTCGTTGTTAGGCGTTCATAAACAGGTAAAATAAACTTCATGTTTGCCTCTTTTATAAATGTTACATTTTTGTAACTTATAGCATTGTTTTTGAATTTACACCACTTATTTTCAGGGCATAACTCATGTTGTTTCTCAACATTATCTCCATAATCACAATAGTGATGTGTTGCAGCCACGATTTCACTTCGAATCGTGCTTATGAGCACTGATTTTTCAGTCTCTGAGAGTTTATCTATATCAACATCTGCTATATTCTTCACGATCGTATTTCGGTAATATGACTGCAATTGGTGACATCGACTATCAGTCAACCCTCCCTTGCCTCCAAGTTTATGAGTTTTGCGAGCATTGGAAAGACCTGTATATAGACGCTTCGCAACGTGGTTCAGGCACTCTTTCTTCTGCACTGTTACATTCTGCTCTCTGTAAGGATCGGACTCCAATATGTTCTTCATAACGCTGCTGTCGCCATCCGATACCATTGATTGATATATGACACCATTATTTGATAGGGATCTATTGAATAGTTTAACAGCTAAATGAGGTTCCATACCTGAACTGGACCCTGAATAATTTATATTACACTCATGATCAGCATTGCCATCTTCTTCTTTGTTGCGGCTACAAATATTACAGTATTTTGAACAAACATCGAAATCAATGACATGTCCTGTATTTTCGGATATGATAAACGCGGCACCATAAAGTGATTGATGGCCTCTTTTCATCCATGTACCGTCAAAAGATATACATATTTCCCTGTCAATCTCTTTCATTGCACAATTTTTTGCATTTCCTCGTGCAAGTGATTCCGTGACCTTCGAGATTTCGTTGACATGAAATTGCCAGGCTCTCTTCGCAACAGGAGATGGTAGTGACATTATTCTAGAAAACGTCTCTGCATCACCATGGGTCCCACCAACACAAAGCCAAGCCAGTACTGCACGAAGATTCACATCCGCTGTTTTTCTTCCAGGACGAGGTTCAGTTCGAGAAACTTGGTCGCTCGTGAAAGTAGAATATTGCCAATCACAACGTGAACATTTCCCCTCAAAATTGGTACTATAACCACGATGTGACTCAGTTATCACTACTGTACCGTCACATTGCTTATCATCATGTTTCTCCATTATCAGTTTCTTTATTATTTGCGTTGCTACAACGTTATATCCCTCCAACTTTCCATCTGAGGGTAGGACATTCAGATTCGATGCTATTAGCGACGGTTCTCGATCTTTTGGCACTACCGGTACCGGTACTGAAATCGATTTCATATGCGCGAGGTTCAATGTACCGGTATCTTGTTTCTTGGTTCCTCGAAATCCTGCTTTCCGTTGTTGAGTTATTCGTGGCATACTGTATTATAAAAATTATATCGTCAATGATGTATGTACAATTTTCGATTCGAAGATGGAGGACGCTCTATAGTCTGTGTCCGTCAAAACTGCTGATTGCATTGATTGAAACACCAATACAGCATACAGTACATGAGAGTAAAAACCCAAGCGATCATTTTGTGAACATCCAATGATATTGCCTGTTTTATAAATGCTTTAAGTTGTTATGGGATGTTCTGTTTGATTGGTTGTTATGTGATTTACTTGCTAATCTTGGCCAATATTAAATACACTAAATCAACAAGCACTGATCAATGTGTACAGACAGACAGATATACAGTAGGAGTCAATATGTTTCACAGGTGGCATGATGGAGGGGGGGGGGGGGGATTTTCGAAAACCTATCTTGGTGAATTAAAAGCACATCCCGGCGAATTAGCAATGATAATTATTAAGTGAGGGAAAGTATTATTTATATTATATCTGTATTACGTATTATTTACCTACATTAAATGTCCAGTTACTGCTGTGTAACTTGTTCGTTTCGTTGATTATTATATTATATTAAAATATTGATTGCATATAATTATAAAAGTAAATATATTTCAATGGCTAAGGGCCAACATTGTCAATAATCCTAAAACAGTAATACTACTATATGATATAACTCTGTAAATACCTATAAAATTGAGATGTGATTGTATGATAATATAATAATAGGCCTACAACAGTACCGGTACCAACATACGTAATGCAGTAACACATAGTGTACGGTAAATAAACTATATAAAGCACAACCTACATGTATGCAATATTGTATGACTCCCCCCCCCCCCCGGCCCGCCCATGTTTATTTCTAAATTTTTTTAATTTTGTTTAGGAATCCTCCGCCTTCAAGTACCGCTACGCTTAAATGGTCAACCTCTACTGATAGCCTTTTATTGATTGCCCGTGGGCCTAGTGATTTAATGTATAAACTTTCCAAAATCAACACAAACAGTCTGGACATCCGCCTCGAGCAGCACGAGAGTGACATACGGCACCGTAGGCCTAAAGCCTCTGAACTGTCAGCGCACCACATAGAAACAGGACACATACCAGCATGGGATCGGGCGTCAGTTATAGGTAGGGTCACGGACTTATACGGTAGGCTGATTTTGGAAAGTTTATACATTAAATCACTAGGCCCACGGGCAATCAATAAAAGGCTATCAGTAGAGGTTGACCATTTAAGCGTAGCGGTACTTGAAGGCGGAGGATTCCTAAACAAAATTAAAAAAATATAGAAATAAACATGGGCGGGCCGGGGGGGGGGGGGGGGGGGGGGGGGGGAGTCATACAATATTGCATACATGTAGGTTGTGCTTTATATAGTTTATTTACCGTACACTATGTGTTACTGCATTACGTATGTTGGTACCGGTACTGTTGTAGGCCTATTATTATATTATCATACAATCACATCTCAATTTTATAGGTATTTACAGAGTTATATCATATAGTAGTATTACTGTTTTAGGATTATTGACAATGTTGGCCCTTAGCCATTGAAATATATTTTGTTACTTTTATAATTATATGCAATCAATATTTTAATATAATATAATAATCAACGAAACGAACAAGTTACACATTTTCATCATCGTCCAGAATATTTCGATTACATTACTGCTGTGTATTGTACGATATGACAGTATTTTACAAAGATTAAAGCTGTAAAGAGGCCTGACCTCTATCCTAGAACCTAGAGGAAGAGTCCACCAATTGTATGATAATCTTAAGTACATTCCTGCATTCTTTCATTACTACGTCAGTCACTGCAAACAATCACTCATAGCGTCATAGGTAAGTGTGTTAGAGTCTGAGAGTACATGTAGAGCTACCGGCATACTGCTAATATTTAAATGTAAACTACTAAGTTACATTGATCGCTTGTTGATTTAGTGCATTTATTACTGGCCAAGATTAGCAAGTAAATCACACAACAACCAATCAAACAGAACATCCCCTAACAACTGAAAAGCATTTATAAAACAGGCAATATCATTGGATGTTCACAAAATGATCGCTTGGGTTTTTACTCTCATGTGCATACAGTTAGTAACTAAAACATAACAATGTGCAAATTCTCGTTTTAAACTTCCCGCTAAAATACATTCCAACCTGTAATAACTTATTAGCCAATACAATGATTTCAGTGCAACAAGCCGGAAATTTTGTTAATTTTTGTCATTTTTTTCAAATAATTTTCAGGATGCGTGTCTATATAATGAGCCATAACTCGAAAACTAGACAAGCTAGAAATAAACTGTTTACAGATTTGAAATCTCCATAAAATTTGCTACAAGAAACGGGTATAAAATTTTTTTTATATTTTTTGACCCCAATTATTATACCCCCCCCTTAACTGATATTGTGAATGAATCAATTGAAACATCCACCTTCCCAGAAATCTACAAACTCGCTAAAGTGGCAGCTGCCTTCAAGAAAGGGCGTAATCTAGAACGTGGAAACTATAGACCTTTATCTCTTCTCCCGATACTATCAAAGGTTGTAGAGCGTGCGGTCTATAATCAGGTTAAGATGTACTCAATTGAATCTGGCATCCTTAACAAATATCAATCAGCCTTCCGCGATGGGTATTCAACAGAGACAGCGCTGCTATTGGTTGACAACTACATACGAGTAGCGATGGAACAGGGTAAAATGACAGGAATGATATTAATTGACTTTAAAAAAGCATTTGATACGGTGAATCATGACATTCTAGTTCAAAAGCTACAAGCTATAGGTGCAACTAAGAAGACACAGGAATGGTTCAGATCATATTTGACCAACAGGAGACAATATGTTGTTGTAAATGGTTCTAAGTCTGAGGTAAAACCAATCGACAATGGTGTACCGCAAGGTTCGATTCTAGGTGTCTGGTTGTACCTAGTTAATAGTAATGATTTTGACCAGGTCCTAGAGCAGGTATCGCAAGTACAAATGATAACTGATGGAAAAGAAGATATACTGCCACCAAAGTTCGCTGATGATGTTGGCCTGCTTAAGTGTGATCAAAATCTTGAGGTAATTCAAAAATCCCTGCAAAATACTATGGATAGAGTAATCGAGTGGTGCATACAGAACCGTCTAACTATCAATCTTGACAAAACTGAAAGTATCTTGCTTGGTACAACACAACGACTACCTGATTCCACGCTGCAGATAACGTGTATGGGAACTGATATTAAACCGAAGAAATGCGTAACTTATCTTGGTTCAATGATTAATTCGACACTATCGGGTGTTGAAATGGCTACAAAAACCCTGAAGAAAGGTAACGCACGTCTTAAATACCTACACCGAAATGGGGCTTTATTATCCAGGGAACTCCGGAGAATGCTATGTAACTGTCTTATACAGCCGCACCTAGATTACACGTCATCAACATGGTTTATCTCTGCCCCAAAAAAACTCTGTGACCAATTAGAAGCGCTGCAGCGAAAGTGCATTCGTTACTGCCTAGGAATGGGTCCACGATCCCACATCAACTCCTCCCACTTCAATGCCATAAACTGGCTGCCAATACGGCTGCGAGTGCAGTCAGTAATTCTGTCGCACATGTACCGTATTTCCCACGGTACGTCACCTCCATATCTATGCGAACTGGTAGAGTTTCACGAAGGTCGACCTGGGATGCGTAGACCCTCAAACCGCGCACTTCTACCTCATAAATGCACGGTACATGGACAAATGGCGCTAAGCTATGAAGGGCCTAGACTGTGGAATAAACTGCCGGAGTCTGTAACCACTGCTGAATCCATTGTTTCCTTTAAGCACAAACTGAAAGAGCATTATTTGACGCAGCTAGAGAGCTCTGACCAATCAGCATTTCAATATTTTTAACTTTTTAACTTACGTACAGTACTTGAATGGACCTCCATGGAAACGAGGCACTGGCCTCATGGAGCTATCCAATACGCCTTTATTTATTTTAATTATTAATTACTCAATAATAATAATAAACTTACGTCAAAACATGAATAGACACAAGATAGTCAGATTATTGTTTTCAATTTTTATTTGTTTACTAGTATTTGTAAATACTTATTTTTTCTTTTTTTTAGTTGACTTAAATTAATAACTTTTATGACTCTGAAGGTTTTAGTAATATATGCTGAATGTGACAGTAGCCGAATAATATCTGTATAAACTTCCCAAATTTAATATGTAGGGAAATCCCCTATTTTCTGTTCTCGGTGCAATAATTTTAATGATTTCTTAAGTAAGTTTTAATATGTATTTTGCAGTCCTTGATGCCATTAATTTTTCTAGAGAGCTCTGAGCAATCAGCACCTCAATATTTTAATATTTTAACTTTTTAACTTACTTATTTTTAACTACTAATTACTGAATACTGAAATAAACGTACGTTAAAATATGATTAGACACAAGTCAGATTACCGCTTCAAATCTTATTTGTTTAATAGTATTTGAAATATTTTTATTCTTTACTTCACTTAAATTAATAACTGTTATGATTTTAAAGATTTTATGACCGAATAATATCAGTATAAACTTAACAAATCTAATATGTATTTTTATGCTCTTGGTGCAATAATTTTTTACAATTTTAAAGACATGGATATGGATATTACTGTCTGTCCAATTATGTAAAGTATTACCGGTAATATGTATTCTGTTATTACGTAATTTGTATCTATACAGTACTCTATATTTATGGCGTAAAAACAATCAATCAATCAATCAAACATGCAGCAATAATGTGGCCTTGGGAAGTGTGGTAGGCCTATTTCACCGTGGAGTCTTGCAATTGCCTGATTGATGTCTGAATTGCGATATCGCGACTATTCAGTCATATCATGTACCGGTACGGTACCTTAATCTTATTAAATATATGTTTTACAGTACGGTACCTGTAAAAGCTTTTGCTGAATTGTCCGGTTATTTTTCCTTATTTTTCCCGTAAAATACTCTGTAGTTGGTTTACCAGGCATATAAAGGCCGTGTCCTTGCTGTACTGGTGTTTTAGCGGACATAAAAGCTATTTCTTCTGTATTTGTACTTTAGAGGACATAATCCGTAATTCCGTGACGTAAAAGCTCGATACTCTTGAAAACAGTGTCGCTACCATGACGACGGCTAGCAGCTGATATTGCCACGTCGACGTTTCTTTGTTTCTTTGTTCTCTCGTTGTTCAGGTTGACCAATCAGAGCGTTTGTTGTCTCTGTGTTGGAGGTGTATACAGAAACTCAGTAGTTCAGTGTTATGTTTTGCCCAGAGCCTAAGAACCGGCTTTTGGCACCTCCGTGTTTTCAGTTTTTAGTCCTACACTAGTAGGCTTAATTATAAGGACATATATCCGTTATCTGCATATTACACTGATGTCTGATGTTTGATGTCTGCATACTGCATACTGCAGTACTGCATACACTGCATACTGTGTAACACTGTGCATACTTTTATATTGTTATACTGCTATTTACTGTCAGTTCTTCATAATATGGTTGATGAATTATTATATTTGGAATAACGACAAATAACCCCGAAAACCCAATATTCTTGATATACCGAAGGTAAGAGAGAAAGGTTACAGATAAATGATTGCGACCTATGTTGAGTGGTTTGAAGTGAATCTAATGTTATTTGATAGACCCTACATGATTCGGTCCGTGTTCCTTTTATATGTGACTAAAATCAGTGAAGATCGGCAGATCAGTGTGCAGTATTGTGCAGCATTGTGTATGAGTGAGACTGATAACGAAGCATTTCCTAAAGAATGCGCCATATATGTGAATTGTAACTAAGCCATATCGTTGTGAGTAGTTTAAGTCATAACTCTGTTTGTATAGATAGAGCGCCACGTCTTAAAGGAACTGTTAATATTTCCCGAAGGTGAATAATATTGTCAGAGATTATATAATACTGTCAGTCGAATAATACATTAGGCTTACATAGCAATAAAATTAAGCCGTCGAACCCAATCTCCCGGGTATATCCAGCGGGTGAATGATCGCGCACAGATTGGTTTCGACTAGTGTAGTGAATTAAATACTTGTCATAGACTAAAGGTGATTTATTATCTAGAAGACATCCTAATTTGGCGGGTTAAACTGCCAAAGGTCTGAAAGCGCGAACAATAACGGATATAGCTTCTTTATTGCAGTAAGCAATAAAGTTGAAAGTACCGGTCAACCGGTAAACCTGAACGGTACATCTGTAGGTCAGTAGGCCCAACTGTCCTAACCGGTACTTCCGTATAAGTACATTAGTATTATTCGACTTGATTGTTGTATACCGGTAGGCTGTTTAAGAGATTAGGGACTGTACACCCCTTGTTTCTTTTGGAGCTTACTTATTTCTGTCAGTTTTATTTATTTGTAGGCCAGTATTGAACAGAAGGCGTGTAAGCCTGATCAGATTGTACAGACGATTTGTAGGCTGAGCTGTTGTCTGATTGCTGTTAAGTCCGAACGAATTGCAGTGTGTGTAGATCACCTGTCCGATTAAGTACGGTTAGGAAGTAGGGGCAGCGAACGCTGTAAGGTAAACCCCCAACTAAAGAATAAGTCGCACTACTGGGTTAGAGCGCATACTCCCTAATCATTTCGGAGTCTGCATGTCCTGTAGTTTATTTAGGCTTGAGAGTAGTCTGCCATCGTTTAGTCTGTACTTTGTTTGTGTAAGTCTGTACGGGTAGCGTATAATTTTATTTAGATAATTTGTAGGCTGGATAGTTGTCCGGCTGTTATTAGGTCTGAACGGATTGCAGTGTGTGTAGATCATTTGTCTGATTAAGTACGGTTAGGAAGTAGGGGCAGCGAACGCTGTAAGGTAAACCCCCAACTAAAGAATAAGTCGCACTACTGGGTTAGAGCGCATACTCCCTAATCATTTCGGAGTCTGCATATACCGTAGTTTGTTTAGGCTTGATAGTAGTCTGTCAGTGTTCGGTCTGTATTTTGTTTGAGTAGTTTGTATGCGTAGCGTAATATTTATTATTCAGAGTTTATGCGATTATCCGCAACATTCATTCCCCAAGTTTGTTCCTACAGTAATTGTGTTTGTTATACATACCGCTATAGTTAAATTAACCCCGGTACTACACGGGCTGCTCGGCGTAGGTAAAGACTGGTGATTTTGTGCATCGGTCACTCCAGCAGATGCCGTGGTTCTTTTAGCTGTTCAAGTATATTTAACTACTGATTATCTGTTGTACAAGTACTCGTACCTAATTAGGGTTTAGTGTACAGTACTTTCCGAAGTAATTAGTGTAGGCATTATATTTGTGTTGTAAAGTGGTTGATAGGCACGTTCGATTAGCTCTATTAACTTCTAGGTAGGAACACTCCGTGATACATAACGTAGAACCTATAACGATACGGCTATAGGTCGTCAGGCGGTGGTATTTTCCTATCTGGACAACGCAGTGTATTTACTACTACTTATTATTTCAAATACCGCAGTACCCTGTCCGTTGTAATAACCAGATTTCTAACCCTTTGTTAGGCTGGTTTGTAGACTTCTTGTAAAATTACCCTAAAAATTCGTATTTTGTGTTTTTTGTAAATTTTTGTGTTTATTTAGAGATCGTAATCTCAACCCGAATTGTACGTAATTTGTAGTATTAAGTAACTTAGGTAAATTAGAATTATTTGTTTTAGTGTCCTATAAGTAACACTTCACTGAAAGCGCACCGCTCTGTGTAGTGATTACTCCCCAGAAATAATAACATTTATTTCAAACATTGACTAAACCCATTAAAACGGGTATATATATATATATTATAAATCAAATCTAACGATTTATAAATAGTAGGCCTACCATATAACCATTAGGTCTCAATATCAGTTGGACTACTGTTCAAATAACGGTAATAAAGTAAGTAAAGTAACAAAGTAACCCTAAAGTTCAGAAATTCAATTATTTAAAATAATTGATATACCGGTATTTACGATAGGCCTATTATCTTTATTTCTGTAAATTTAGGCTGAAATTATACCGGTAGTTGTAATTAATTCTAGTCCAGAATTATATATACTACAAATTGTAAGCTGTATACCGGTATTCCCGATAGGCCTATTATATATTTATATATATTTGTGCTAAAATTATACCGGTATTCTGAGATAAACCTAGTCTGTAATAATACTTATATATACTATAAGCATACCGGTATTCTAATATATTATATATATATCACGCTACACTGAGTAGCAGTATCGGTAATTAATTACTAGGCTAGCAGTTAATACTGAATTACTAGACTTGCTTAGACTGTAATATAGCAGTAGGCATTCAACTGTACAAACAAAAATGTCTGACACAAAACGGGCACTGTCAGATAGTCTTTTGGAAGGTGTTAGAATCAGCCTTAGACTTGGACAGGGTCTTGAAGGGAAGATGGCAGAGGCAATGGCAACAGCAGAAGCGAAAAGAAAGGCGGCAGAGGCAATGGCAACAGTAGAAGCGGAAAGAAAGATAGAGACACCTGTACTCCCAGAACCTGCCTATAAATTCCCTTTGTACAGTACTAAACTACCTGTGCCCAGTAGGACTGTTCCCGAGTCCGAACCCATCCTGGACGCCGAGCGAGATATTAAGAATTTATCGCCCGTCGTCTCTCGCTCGCCCGCTACAACGTTGGCGACTCCCGCTTCGGCGGTTGAGTGGGTAGCTGAGGGACGACGGGAGATGGGTCTCCTGCTCGAGCAGCTGAGGGAACACTGTTTGTGCTCCTCTCAGCAGGTCCGGGAAATGGAAGAGACTGTTCAGCAGCTCAAGGGAACAGTAAGGGAAAGTAGGTTAGAGTTGCAAAAGGTGCAGCAAAGTATCGCGTTAGAATGCGATAAATTAGTGAACATACAAAGGGGTATAATACCACCCCCTGTAACAATGTGTCAACCCGTTAGGTCTGAAGTATTTCATGCGCAAGGTGTGGAGCCTACACGCATCTATACTGCTAGTGAAGTAGAAACTCCTATAGTAAACCCTATTCAGGGTAATTATAAACCTGTTGATAATAATATTCCATATAGACCTGATCATAATCCGAGAAATTTATATACCGATAATTCTATATTCAATAATACGATGGCTCAAGAAAGTTTTACGCGTCAAATGGCTAGAACCAAAGCCCGGCAAGCGGTAAAGGTGGGAGAGATCATCAAGTTCAATGGAGATGAGATGAAATGGTTACCTTTTAATGAATATTACAAAGATAACATACAGAACTCTGTACTATCTAACGGAGAGAAACTTAGATTCCTCATCGAATGTTTGGAAGGACCTCCCAAGTCAATGGCGTTAAAATTTATTGGACATCCAGATGGATTAAGACAAGTTTGGGATACACTAAACATCAGGTATGGTAATAAGACTAACATAGCTAGGTATTTATATGCGAAATTAATGGCGCCCCGAAAGTTTCTTAGCAGCGGGATTATAGAGTTTTCCGATGAGATTCAGGAGATCTGTAGACAACTAGATTGGTTAGGTAAGTCTCATGAATACCAGAATTCTATGGTTGTAGGAGCCTTAGCATCTACTTTGCCCAAGGGTGGAGTAGGTACACGCTGGGACAAGAAGGTGTTATATATGATGGAACAACAACAACGAGACCCTACCATGGCTGATCTCATGTCATTCTTGGATAGCGAGGTGAAATTACAGCCATAAAGCAGTCCAGAGAGAAGACAGCGGAAAGTAAGGTAAGTGAGAAACCCGTTTCTAGGAGAAGGGTAACACCAGTATGTTATACCGACGACGGTGAAAGCCAAACTTCTCAAGGAGAGGACAGCGGGAAAGACACTGACAGATCTTATTATGTCAATAAAATGCCTAAAGATCAGGTAAGTAAATCCGAGTCTCGACCCAATGACAGAAGGGAACCGGTACAAAAAACCCCTCCTACGTCTCCTAAAAGAATTCAGGTGAGAAAGCCCGAGGAAAGAACAAGTGTGCACCACATAGCACATGTTAAAGTAAGTAACATCAAGCCCAAATGTGTGCTGTGCGACGGGCCCCACCGTTTAAATGCGTGTGATAAATTCCTGAGGAAATCACTAAAGGATAGACGTGAAGTCATGTGGGATAAGCGGTTGTGTTATAATTGCCTCAGACGAGGACACCAACGGCGAACCTGTAACTCCGACGCAAGGTGTGCAAAGTGCGGCGCAAAACATCATATCTTGTTGCACACGGAATTCGAACGAAACAGCCCGAGTCAGGTAAGTGAGTCCGAACTACATGTCCAATTCAGTGATGTGAATGACACTGATCAATCTGAGATGGAAGGATTCTATACGGACGAGTTCTCCGACCAAAACGAATCCTGTTACCTAATAAACACCACCGCAGTGTATCGAACACTCGTGTACGAGAAAGACACAGACAGCGACCTTACCTTAACTACTTCCGATCAACAACCATCTTGGAAAGCGCCAACTTCCAATATAGGAATCCGAGAATTTCCTGTAGTCCAGTTACGGGTCCACGGACCTCAGAAGAGCTATATAGTGAACGCCCTCCTGGACTCCGGTAGCACAGGAACATTCATCGATAAAGAACTAGCCGAAGTCATCTTTGCTGGACAACCCAAGTTCCGAACCAAGCTAAACATGTCAGGGATCATGCAGGTTTGGAATTCTACTGTAGCTGCCGACTATTATATAGGTGAGTTGTCCACCCCACAGGATAAACTAGGAGAATACAGTATAAGGTCAGTGAAAATGGTGGCAATAAAGAACTTCGCTACTACTCAAGCAGACCTTTATAATTGGGACGAGGATGAGAGCATCCAACATCTTAA